>JAVJIF010019168.1:0-93224 GCA_038442645.1 Agave tequilana
TTGTGTTATGAAAATTTTGCCGAAAACCAAAATCCGTATTTTCCTAAAACTTGAATTTTTGAATTGAAAATTCGTTTTGTCCAAAACTCATCAAAACATAAAAACATGATACTAAACAATTTGAAGCATGTTGTATATGGATATAATCCAATATACATGAAAGATTTATATCATAGTTTTTGACTAGAATTCCAAAAAAAAAGTTTGTTAAAATACAAAACCTAAATACATGAATAGGCATATCAAAATAAGTTTGTCTAAGTATATGAAGCATACATGTATATCGAACAAATCTAATATACATTAAACCATGTAAAACTTGTTTTGATATTATCTATTCATGAAAACCAAGATCGGTTAAACCAAAAAACCGAAAACCAATAAACATGAAAACTAAAACAAGTGTGTGTATTGTGAACTTGAGCATATCACACTATCTAGTCTTTACAAATGGATCTAAACACTAAACTAAATATGTACCGAAATCTTCTTGTAGAGCGCCGTCTCCAAGTCGACTCGATCCAAACGTGATCCACCGAGCTGACTTCAATGAGTGCTAGATATGAACTTTGTCGCTCAGGCTCTTGAATCATCATGTGAGAAGCTCCAAAACATCTTTGTGAAAGCTAATAACCTACTAATATCTGGTTAAGAATCTGAAACTAAACATCACAAGATTATTAGTAAACATAACTACATGAGTTAATCATCATCAAAACTAGAGTGGAAGGCCTCTGGGCACCATAATAATCCTTTAGGCTGTTGCATAAATCTACTCAATACTCCAACTGCAAAAGTTATATCAGGCTTAATAAATGTCAAGTAGATCAACTCTCAAGTAATCTCTATATTGTTCAGGAGCATCAAGTAAATAACTATTATCACACCATAAATTCACATTTGCTTCCATTAACAGGTTTGCACCCCAACATTCTAATTTCTCAAGGAGAGTGATACTTCCTCTGAGATAAAAGTAAATCCTGCTTTTGATAAGCAACTTCAATCCTATGAAAATATCTTGGCTTCCCCGTATCTTTCAAAAATGTCGCTTGAGATACTCTATTTTTTTTCTGCTAAGGGCACAGAGTCATTGATTGAGGTTTAAACTGCACACAAAAAATACAGAATTTCAGAACTTTATAATAGTAGTGTAAGGTACTCAATGCTACCGCGATAGCAAATGGCTATGCGGGTCGTGATCCTCAAGTAGGGACTAACGATGGAAGCTTTTGTAAGTTCTCTTTTAAGTTACAAAAAATGGCTAAAGTTCTTCTTTTAGTCTTGAAAAGAAAAAGGAAATAAGTTATGATAAATTGTGAAAGTGGTAGATAGAAGGAGATGGTGATTTTGTACAAAGAAAGTGAAATAGTAGAGATTTGGTGATGGAGGTGATCTAAACTAAAGATTAAGAAAAAGAAAGAAAACTAAAAGAAATACTTACATCTTTTGGCCAAATACATACCTTGAATCTTTGGGGACGATGTTATTAATTTGATATATTAGTAAAGATAGAAATCATAATGGGGTAGGTGTGATCATTGATAACCAATTGCTTGAGGATGTAGTGGAGGTTAGGAGAAAGGGTGATAAAATTTTACTAGTTAAAATTGTCTTAGGTAGGGAGATTTTTAATGTTTAGGTCTATGCGCCGCAAGTAGGACTTGATGAGTCTAGTAAGCGTCAATTGGGAGGATTTAGATGAGATAGTGCAAGGGATACCCATTAGAGAAAAGCTTTTCATAGGCGGCGACTCAAGGGGCATGTAGGAACTAGTCGTTATAGGTTTGATAATGTACATGAAGGATTGATTTTGAGAAAAAAAATGAACCAGGTAACTTGATTCTAGATTTTGCTTTTTCTATGATTTGATCTTAGCAAATACTTGGTTTAGGAAGGGAGAGTCACTTGTCACTTTTAAAAGTGGATCAAGTGCGAACCAAATAGATTTCTTTTTAACTAGGAGAGTAGATAGAGGTATTTGCATCGATTGTAAGGTAGTAGTACCGGGTGAGAGTGTAGTTACCCAACATAGACTCTTAGTTTTAGATGTTAGGATTAGAAAGAGATTTAGAAAGATTAAATGTATGCAGATCCTAATATTAAGTGGTGGCGGCTAAAAGAAGGTAACTTAGGAGTCTTTGTAGATCGAGTGGTACATGAAGCTGATTGGAAGGCCCAAGATGACCCAAATACAACATGAAATAAAATTGCTAGCTGCATTAGAAGAGTAGCTAAAGATGTACTTGGTTAGTTTACGGGGTGGTGCTTCACCATGTAAGGACACATCATGGTGGGAATAAAGAGGTAAAGGCTTCTATTAAGATCAAACGAGACTCTACAGAGATTTGAAAAAAATTATAATGGAGTGAGTTTTGAGAGGGTAAAGCTAGCCAAGAAGGAGGCCGAGAAAAACTATTCAGAGTGTAAGAGCTAGAGTGTACAAAGAAGTGTACCATTTCTATTATATATCCTTAATAACCCAACATGGACTCTTAGTTTTAGATGAAGAATAAGGGAGAGAAAGACTAGAGACTTATATACTGTGAGGTGTCAAAGATGAGGATCAGAAGGTTTTAATTCGAGATGAAGAAATCAAAGAAAGAAAGATGAGAGAATATTTTGACAGATTGTTCAATGGTAGTTTACTCAAGATTTGAGTGTTTACCATTCAACGCCAGGATATGAACCGTAATTGTATGCACAAAATTAGCGAATCTGAAGTTAAAGAGGCCTTGAAGAGGATGAAGTCAAGGAAAGCTGTTGGCCGGATGGAATTCCTATTGAGGTATGGAGATGCCTAGGCGAGATGGGCGTGAGATGGCTGACAAACCTCTTTTATAAGATCTGACTGACTAAAAGATGCCAAATGAGTGGAGAAAGAGTACTCTAGTACCTCTCTATAAGACCAAGGGTGATATCTAGAGTTGTTCAAACTATCATGGAATAAAACTCATGTGTCACACCATGAAGCTTGGGAAAGGGTAATTGAGCACAGATTAAGGCAGAATGTAAAAATCGGGGAACCTGTTGGCTTCATGCCGGGGCGATCGACGACAGAGACTATCATTTGCTTCGTCAACTTATAGAGCGATTTCGAGAGAGGAGGAGAAATTTGAATATGGTCTTATTGTTTTAGAAAAAGCTTATGATAAGATGCCAAGAGAGGTATTATGGTGGACATTGATGAGAAAGGGAGTTCCTATCAAATATATTGACATAATCAAGGACATGTACGTTGGAGTAGTGACAAATGTCAGAACTTGTGGAGGTATAATAAGTGATTTTTCTATCACAATTTGATTGCATCAAGAATCTGCATTGAGTCCATCTTATTTGCCATAGTGATGGATGAGCTTACTCTAGCTATTCAGGATAAGATATCATGGTGTATGCTATTGCTGATGATATTTCCTAGTCAATGAGACGAGAGCTGGGGTAAATGCCAAATTGGAGTTATGAAGGAAAACTTTTAAATCTCGAGATTTTAGATTAAGTAGGGTCAAAACAGAGTATAAGGAGTGCAAATTCAGTAAACAGAGAATCCGAGATTATAGTATTGTGACTAGACGGAGAGAGAAATACCGATGAGCAGTCATTTAAATACTTGGGGTTCTATTATCCAAAAGGCCGGGGAGATCAATAGTGTGTCAACTATAGGATCCAAGCCAGTTGGTTGAAATGGAGGAGCGCAACAGGAGTTTTATGTAATCGTAATATTTTGTTATGGCTGAAGGGAAAGTTTTATCGGACTGCCATTAGGCCAGCTTTGTTATATGGCACAAAATGTTGGGCTACAAAGAGATATCATGCCTATAAGATGAGTGTAGCAGAGATGCGCATGATTGTTGGATGTGTGTAGTAACACGAGGAGAGATGAAGTGAGAAATTAGAATATTCATAGTAAGATAGGTGTAGCCTCTATAGAGGAGAAGATGAAAGAAACCCGCTTACGATGGTTTGGTCATGTGCGATATAAACCTATGCGTCAGCCCGCCGAGTAGAGCATATCAAATTAGGGTAGGTTAAAAGAGCACAGGGGAGACTGAAGAAAAATGAATGGAGGTGATACAACAAGATATAAAGGCTAAAGGTCTTAATGAAAGCATGTGCTTGATAGGAATGAGTGGAGAAAGCTGATCCATATGCCCGATCCAGCGTAATTTCTTTTGGTTCATGTAGCATACCCCAAATACTTTGGACAAATGCTTGTTGTTGTTATAGAGATTGAAACCATATTAGTATATGTGTTCATCCATGTCGTAGAGCACAAATGAATGTCGATTTATTTGTGATGCTTGGAGGTGATATGCCATTTGAGATGGGGGTGAACGCGAATAATGATATTCGTAAGTGAGGGCGAATACGAATGATGATATTCGTAGGTGGGGAGAACGTGAATGGTGTTTGTTTTGTATTCATTCGTGATGGAAGGGGAGTACAAATAGTATACATGTGTCATGTGTACATGTGTGGTGTATACATGTGTTATGTATACAAATATTTGTTGTTGTGTGTCCGTGCACTGAGGATAAGGAGCATGAATCGTATACAAGTATTTATATGAGTGATAGGTGTATCACAGTGTATATACCTTCGACTTATATGTACTTAGAGTTGTTATGAAATCTAGAGTGTCGAAGTGTAGTCATCTAGTTTGGCGTAGAGACATGTTATTAGAGTGAAAAATAGCTTATAGTATTCAGTAGTAGGCAAACTATTGAGTTATTTATTTGAGGATATTGATACAGTATTGATTGAGACTATGTATCTTGGCATTATTTTGAGATTTTGACTATCAAGTACCGTTTAGTGTATGTCCATGTTGTTTAGCGTTGTATACCATGCATGTCTATCATGCTTCCTTTCATGATTATATGATTTCGATGTATATGTGGACCTCTCTTAGTTGCCTCAACCTAGCACTGGGTTAGCCTTAGGGTTGTGATCGGAGGGCAACCATTTCCAGGTAGACTTGTTGGTGTTCTAACGCCCGTTGATTTATAATTTTCAAGCTGTTCGCGGGTGTCTGTAAAGCCACCAAGTGACGATGTTGATAGTTGCTGTTCTATAGATAGATAGAGTGCTCTATAGAGTTTTTTTGTATCATTTCCTTTGGTATCAACACTTTGTACTCGACTTTGAGGCTGAGAGCCTGAGTAATGTTGTCTATGTTTAGACTTGAACTTAGTTTTCATATGTTGAGACTCTTGTATATGACATATATTTCTCTTTCATGTTAGATTTCTACCTATATGATTTGTCTCCTGTCATTTATTTATATTTGAACTGCCTGAGTTATGTATCATATTATAACGGCTCTAAAGTTTTTACCCAAACTGCGGTCTCATCGACTGTAGCCGGTGGGAGAAAATTCAGGGTCATTACATGATGACACATGTCCATGCAACTGAAAACCTCCCACCAGATGCTCATAGCTCCAGGTCCGTCTCGATGCCTCGTCACTCCCATCCTCCCGAAACACTCTAGATTGCACGCAGTCAACATACTAAAGACATTTCCTCCTGACAAGCTTCAATACCAGAGCCATCTCAGAGCTACCTCATTTTTCAAAGGCACCACCATCCGGAGCACTTCACCCAAGAAGTCCCCAGTAGCGACAACCGAGGTCTCTGCTTGCAATTACGTCGCTTTTCCTTTCTCATATTGAAAACGTGTAACACCCATTGCATTCAAAGCAGACGGTTATAAATAGTGAAGAAATTTTCTGCATGCAATCCCAACAGTCCAGCGCCCATAATCACGACCGTTACAACAATCCGTTCATGAAGCTCGTGCAGTTATAAGAACCTCATCAGCTCTCAGTCACCACCAATAACTCAGTGTAAATGAACCCTCATCTTCAATGAGAAAAGGGCGTGGATCTTCTATCTGGCCCTAACACCAAGACCTTACCAGTATTTTCACAGTCAATCATTGTTTAAAGACACTCTAAATAATCCATGTAATTCTCGTAATTGACTGATTATAATGGATTTTTTCCTCCCCGCATTTTCCTGATTTGGAGTTCCATGTAAAAATCCCGTGTCTCTATGTCTTTTCTGTGTGTGATCACCACTTTACATTTATACTCTAAACCCTTTTCTCGCTTGTGGGTGTGAATCGATCGTCTGATCATTCGTAGTGAAAAATCTCCACCACATTATGCTAATCATTGACCAACACTGATACTAATACATAAATTTTAAACTGTGCCCCAAATAATATCAAACTCATTGACCATAAAAAGATCACTAGAGAAGATTGAAGTATTGGACATTTCTTTACTAGTGTTAACTTGTACTCTAGCAGGGAATAGTGTTTACCTTCTTCATCTTGTCGATTATATATTGCATGTTTTAGTGATGGATATTGTATGGCTGTATTATTTACACTTATCTTGTTCACATTGTGTTTCCTTTTTTGAGTACTTCTAAGGGCCTGTTGGTTAAGGGTGGAAGTGAGGAAATGAGAAAGTAAGGAAGTAGTAATAGTTCCTTTTGGAACTTGGGATTTGGTTAGTAAGTTTTCCAGTGTTTGGAGTTGTTGGGAAGTGTGGTTTGAAAAATGTTGTCTTTTCTGGTGTTTGGATGGTAATGTGAAAGTGAAAGTGAAAAAATTGACCACAAAGTTGACCGCAAATAATAAAATAAAAATTAATTAAGAAAAATAAAAAATGGACTGTAATTAGAATACAAGAGAGATTTATATGATCAAAAAATTAACAGTTTTGTTCTACAACTTATTACAAATGAAATTTACATGACCACAAAATTAACTGTAGCACCTTGAAAGTGTGGAAATGGTTGTGTAAAAGAGAGAAGAGAAAAAGAAAAAGGAGTTTTCTTGTTTTCTTTTTCCGGTGTTTGGATAGATAGGGAAGTGAGCAATTATACTTTCCCATTTCCTTACTTTCGCCCATTTCCTTGCAACCAAACACGCCTAAATGTATAACAATCCATTCTAATCATGATATTTTCAAATCATGCTTCTTACATCAGCTGTGTGCACTCTTCATCTTAAAAATGTTTAGCCCTCTACTAATTAGAGAAAAATTGCAATTAAGAAAAAACTTTACGTAATTCCTGTTAGTATTAATATCCTTGAATGTTATAAAAATGTGCTGTCTCACAAGAAATATTACATAATTTGCAAATCAAGACATGAAACATCCCCATTTGAAAAGTTTATCAATTTTTGAAAGATTGATTAAGTTGGGGTAAACTTTTCCACTGCCAAACCTAGTAGTCAATATTCTTTTTCATGTCTTCATCCAGCATTTAGGGTTACCATTTTGTTTGTATATTAGGGCGTGTTTGGATTCATGGAAGTGAGAGAGAAATAGGAAGTGAGAAAACTCATTTCCCACGTCCTTGTTTGTTTTGAATCGGAAACGAGGAATGAGAAACCCTTTTTCTTTTCCCTTTTCCTTTTACCCATCCCTTTTATACTATCATTTTCCCATTTTCAGAGTGCTACAGTTAATTTTGTGATCATTTAAATCTCACTTGTAATAAGTTGTATTGTAGCTTAATGCATTAAATTTTAATGTCATGTAAATTCACTTGCAGTCTAATTACAGTCCAAAAGCGTTATTTCAGAATAATTATTTATTTAATTTAATATTATTTTTTGGTCAACTCTGTGGTTAACATTTCCACTTCCACTTCCACGTTATTATCCAAATACCGGAAAACACAATATGCTTTTCCACTCATACTTTCATATTACAACCAAATACCGGAAATGAAAATTGCACAAATCTCGATTTTTCACTACACTTTCACATTTTCCATCCTCATTTCCCACTACACCTTTTCCTTCCACTTCTATCAAACCAAACAGGCCCTTAGATGGCATTACATTTTTTACTTTAAGTGCTTTCCCATCAGCCCTTGCATTTTGAATTTGATAAGCTCACTGTCATTACTGGGAGTTGAATATCAACCAATGGTTCAAAGTTTGGGACCTTTGGGTTTGTGGAGGATAAAATCTACCGTGGGTTGAACCCATCACAAGCGATTGGAGGTGCTCTCCGGGTGATGCGGGACAAAATACACATGGGAAAGAACACTTTTCAGTTAGGAGCACCAGTGGTACCAATTTTAGACCCTCGGGTGGGAGAATCAGTAGGTGAAATGGTAAGAAGGATCGATAGAGAGAAACTGCCGTTGTGGTAGAAGGGTGTACTATTACAGGAAACTGCTTGTATGGTGATGGATTGGAATAGGAAAGTTCCAGTGTAGTGGATTAACTAGCACATGAAGCTGCTAGTGTGATGATGGACTGGAACAAGAAAATTTTAGTATAATGGTGATGTGTGTGTTCTCAGGGTCAAGGAAGCGATCCCCTTCTCCTTGGAGAAGGAGGATTATATATACCTAATAGGAATGTCGACATGGAGACAAAATTGACGGGCTGTTGTAATTGCACGATCTGTACGTGTTGGATTTGTTGTAATGACTGTGTGGTTGGGATTGTAGGCTGGGGAATACATCACTGTCCATAACTGCGCGCGCTGAGAGAGGCGTTACACGTTATGAACATGGGGAGGATAAAGGTAGGCAGAGATCTCAGTAGACTAATGTTTGGAGCTTCTGATTTGAAATTGGAGACTTCTGGAATGGAAAAGACCTCAGGAAGGTAAAAATCTTGAAGTGGCGGAGTGCGGCTCCGGACTGAGGATGTCTTCGGGGCGACTAGTAGCTCAGGGATGGAAGGATCTTCGAGATGGAGTAATGAGACCTCGGGAAGGTTGGATGTGGCGGAGGTTCTGGGTTGGACTTTGGGAGTTGTGGATTTCTCAGGGAAGCTCTTGGTATCTTGGACACATGTCATCATCCTTGATGATGGTCAATTTTGACCACTATAATTTGACAAAGCTTCAACTAATAATTTTGGACTACCATGATATTTGAGTCCTAACTAAAATGGACTAAACCGACTGAAATTTTCATCATAATCAAAGGACTGAAACTAAATAGATTACCGAATAGTATCTAAATGACTGTTCCCTTACATAACCAAATGTAGTTTAATTTTTTAACATGTTTCAAACATATACTAATATGCTTCCATTTCTATCAAAATTATGTTTAGACATTTGACACATTTCGAACGTACTAATAATCTCCCATTTCTATCATATTGTGTTTAGGCATTAGGCCAATCACTATCATGCATATTTGTCATTCCATGGAATATCCTTTGGTTATGTTTTTTTTATTGTGTTCATGATTATGGACAAAATCCATAATCCCCATTACACTGGTAGAGTTATACATCATTTCCAACAGATATTTATGGTCATATCAATTCTAATATGAGACAATGCTGAAAGACTGCTGACCGGTAGTTCACAGTCCAAGCAATAAAACAAAGTTGAAGCTTGGAGAAAGTATGACATGCTGCAAGGATTCAAAAGGATCGAGAGGCTGAGTAGAAAAAAAATGACAAAAAAAAATGTTGAGGATAGAAACTTTGGACGAATTCACATTCCTTGATGCAATAAAGTCCCAACACCTTTGCCACGAGACATAACATGGATGATGTAATACAAGATCACAATCACCTTCAAATACAAATAAAAAGAAAAAAAAACTAGGGTTTTACAAGAAATAAAATGAAAATAGAGATTAGGGTTGGAGAAAGAATCAGAAAACTTTGGGCTTCATACCCCTTAGGCGGGCTTCACACCCCTTGCACCACGGGTTTCACACCCAAACTCAACATCACCCTCAAGAGAATTTAACTGGAAAAAATTTTAATTATCATTAACTACTCAATAAAGAAGTCTGGGGCCCATTTTATAGGCCTTACAGAAGTTCGGTTCTCAGATATAACTGATGTGGTACTAAAAAAACACAATAAAGAGAACAACTACACTCAAAATAGACTAATACATAAAGCAAGCGGTAACTGGCATGATGTCCTCATCATTTCCCCCGGGTAGGAGAAACTCGACCCTGTCGAGTGAAGACTCCCCTCACGAAGCATCTCAGTCGGGCCAAGGTGGTGGTCGTGGCAGCAACACTGATACATCGCGACCATGGTGGTGGAGGTGGAGGTGGAGCTGGTCTTTGTGACGGGTCAACTGTGAAAGCTGGCAGCTCGATCAACGCACAGAGAGTACGAGGCGTATCATTCTGACCGAAGACGAAGCTGATACCAAGATCCCATGGGTTATTCGACTCGTAAATAATGGAAGCAACCCTCTTCAGAGCCGTATCGAAATCTGTACGCCAAGCGTGCAACTTTCTCACACCCTCAGGGTGACTCGTAGGCATCATCTTATTATCAACTGCAAATTCCTACCAAATACTATATGAATTTGCAGCAAACTTGTAAGTATCATTGCCAATTGCTATCGGCCTAGTGATATCATCAATTTGTGCAACAGGCAAATGTAATATAGTAGGTATTTTAAACATAACTCCTAAGAAGGGAGGATGAGAGATATGGCATGCCTAGGAGGACACACATCTATCCTCGTAGATGGAGGCACATTGGACTCAGACATAAATTCTAAACAACCGGAAAAAATGAAACACTAGAAACCATCTGCTGGATCTTGATAAGAAATTCAGGTGATTCCCCAAAAGATGAATTGATAAGAACAACTATAAAATTATATTCAGTACAAGTAGATACTCGAATGACTGACTAGGCACAGTGGGTGTATTAGACTCAACTATTTCATCCACGTCATACTGGCACTATTAGAAGACATATGGATTTCATCATTAACCAGTGTGTCGGCACAAACTGATGCGTTTTCAGTTATACTAAGAGTCTTGAAAGGAACGTGGAATTCCTCAATTACCTTCGAGTCGTCAACATCATCACTGGGCACAATTTTAACATGCTGACTCTCCGAGGGCACTGGTAATCATAATGTCCATATCCTTCACATTTAGAACATCTGACTTTGGCATTGACTAGCGTTTTGAAAGTCAAGTCTAACTTTAATGTAACATCAAAGGCCTCTTCAATCATGTCTAAGTCATAAGGGCCAGTAATCATAGCAAGTTTTATTTAGGTCGTAAACCCCAAATAAACCTAATTATGGTCTCAGAATGGTGCTCTCTCCTATCACTACGATGAGTTAAGTCCTTGAATATGGCAATGTAATCCTGAATGGACAAAGACTCTAATGGAGATTGTGTAACTGATCTAAGTGGGGATCCTTATAATGTTGACTAGTCATGATGAATCAAACAAACAAACAGATACAGTAGAGAACCCTAAGGTCAAGTAAACTAAATGCATGTACTAAGTGAACAAAAAAGATCCTAAAATTAAGTTCTAAATGTAAAGAAAATGCACTCCAAAAATGATGAAAAGCGATAAATACTGATGCAACCACAAGATAGAAGCAAGTAGCATTCAACCAATAAATTATAGCAATTCAAATAGTAGTTGTAGTAATTTAATAGTTAACAATTCAACTCAAGTTAGGTTATCACTTGAGGGGTGAGTCGTTTACGCCCAGACGCAAAAATTCCTCTAAAACTCTTGGAGAAAATATCCACACCGTAGATAATAAATCACCCATAAGTCTTGGAATAGCAGTAGTATGAAATGGAAGAAAGATGCCTCGAACTGGGCTCAAATCAGCATAGAAAAGAGTGTCTGAAACACTGCTATTCTATTGCACGAACAGTACCGACTCTAAATAGAGATTTGAAGAGATCAGACTTGCTCAAAAAAGCTGCAAAAACTTTACCAGTACTCCGGGAGTCAGCTACCAATCCACTGCTTCTGGGCCTGAAACGGGCTCCGAAACGGACGATTGTTGGGGCTTTGGGGGGACATGAACAGTAATCGGTATTTTTTTTTTTTGTTTTTTTGTTTTTTCTGTTTTTCGATTTTTTTCTGTTTTCCTTTTTGTTGCAAAGTAGATCTAGAAATCTAGATCTAGTATTTGGGAAAAGAAAAAATTCGAAGGGGATTGGGATCAAAGCTTGATACCAAATTGATGTAATACATGATCGCAATCACCTTCGAATACAAATAAAAAAGAAAAAACTAGGATTTTACAAGAAATAAAATGAAAATAGAGATTAGGGTTGGAGGAAGAACCAGATAATTTTGGCCTTCACACCCCTTACACAGGCTTCACATCCCTTGCACCACGGGCTTCGCACCTAAAACTCAAGAGCACCCTCAAGAGAGTTTAACTGAAAAAAGTTTTAATTATTCATTTTCTACTCAATAAAAAAGTCTGGGGCCCATTTTATAGGCCTTACAAAAGTTTGGTTCTCAGATATAACCGATGTTGCACTAAAAAGAACATAATAAAGAAAATAACTACACTCAAAATAGACTAAGGTATAAAGTAAGTGGTAACCGACATGATGCCCTCATCAATGGAGTTTCACCATAATAAAAAAAAAAATTCAGTGAGTCTCACCAACGAGATTTGTTTACAACTCTATAAAGAGAGAGCATATCTCAATTGGAGAAACAATAGAAACCATGTTAATGAAGTTGAATACAATGGACCCCTGCAAACTTGTACAGCTACTTATGATCCAGAGTCGACTGGTTCTTTCTGACTGAATTAACTTAAAATTAAAAACAGAATGAAAGTCAGGGTAGGCTACTTATACATCAAGGAAGTGCACCATATGCCATCTTAGTGTTTCTAGATGGTTATTCAAGTACCATGCTATCTGCATCCTGTTATTTTAGGAAACTTCTTCTCGCAGTCAGCTGGGACCCTGTCCCTTTAAATTCTCTATCAAATTTTGGACAATAGAGCAAGAGAATCTATATCAGGCTTGTAGAAGTTCTTCTATTGATACTCTTTTGTCTGAGAATTGGCTTTGCAGAGCATTATCTCAGGGTTTGTAGGTTGGAACATTGAATTTAAACACTACGAGTTGTTTGTGAAATATATACTTGAAAATTTAAATATCTTGCAGTATTTCACTATGCTTCTTAATGAAAAAGCTGTACAAAAAATGCTTGACTATTTGTGGATTTATCTACATCATAGTACGTCCATGTGAAAATAGTTTCTAAGCCTTATTTTTCACCCATTCTCTCTCACTCTGTCTTGTGTAGAACTTTGTTTTTTCTTTTCTTCCTGGCTGAAGCTGAGCTGATTAGATCAAAAGGCACAGTTTCAGGTGCAGCAAATAAATATATCTCGTGATTGGGAGGAAATAATCCCTGTGGCGTTTGGGGTGACAATTAGTCTGGACACAGAATAACCAAATTGTTTCAGAGCGTGGAATGTGCTTCTGCAACCTGTAGGAATATTTGCAGAGGATAGCATTTCCCTCGTTTTATTGTATTTATTTGCCAATTTTGCAGATGAAGGGAAATATTTGTAAAGTCTCTTGTTAATAATAATATGTATGCTGATTTTCATATTAATATTAGTGGAGAGCTCTGAGTTGGATCAGCTAACTGTTATTTTGTACTTCATCCTCCAGATATGTGTTTGGTGCTGGAATCGTTTGGTTGAAGAGGCTGAGAAGGATGAGGTATTATGTCCTGCATGCCGAAATCCTTATGACAAGGAGAAGATAAAGGGGATGACTGTCGGCAGTGATAGGCATGTATATCTTTTAGTGAGATACATTGTCTAACTCTGATCTTTATTGTATTTTAGAATATATCATAGTTATTACTGGAAATAAATAGAGGAATACCGATAGTATATATTCCTTCACTTTGTAATTTATATCATTTTAAAGACTGGCAGAAATAAGTTCCAAGGAGAAGCAGAAAATGATGAAGACCAAGTCAAAAACTTCAGAAATGAGATATGATCCTAACGAAGATCGTGTGGTTCTGCGAAATCTTGTGTATATTACTGGTGTGCCTGTTAATTTAGCTAATGATGAGGTATGCTCATGTTATCTTGCTGACTCTGTTTTGTAAGCAATTATTAACTTTTTGTTCCCAAGCTTCCTTTTTCTGCATGTTTATATGCCACTGGTATGATTTTCTTTCAAACATGCCCTTTGGAGGGTGTAAATTCTTGAGTTGGTTTCATATTTGCAGTGAGGAGTTTGCTCCCTCATTGAAAATCATATCTACATTCTTTTTTGCAGACTCTCCGTAAGAGAGAATTCTTTGGACAGTATGGAAAAATCTTAAAGATTTTTATTAAGCCTCCAAGACCTGGTTCGCCTCACTATGACAAATCTTCTGTTGTGTAAGCTCTACTACTTTCCCTTTGCTCAGTCATAAAAATGCATGGGTATTCATTGACGGACTTAAACAGACAGCAGATAGGCTTCATAGATATGAAAGGGGACATATGCTAACCCTTAATTGCTAAATAAAATAGGAGATAGAACTACACGGAATAAAATTCTAGTTTGCAGGCCTCATTTTTTTCTTTTCCAAACTGGAAGGTAAAAGATATATTAGCATTTAAACAATTTTTGTTGTCCCATAGTTCATGTGTGTTTTGGCTTCATTCAGTCTATGCCCAGTTGCTACAACCTTCTGCTTACATATTCTCGATTTGGTGCTTTCTTGGTATATGTTATTCAGGTTTTCAGAGCCCATACTTGCTACATTTGCTGGTGCTTTCATAGCTCTTTTTCTCAAGTTATATGGTCTCGTTAAAACATTGTGTCACATCTGCTGGTGAACCTTTCTCTGAAATCCTGTCACAATGTCTGAAAGATTCAAAAATCTTCATGTGATAGAAACAAATAGAAAAGGGTAGTACATGTATCACTGAAGAATAGTTTGATGCTCCCAAATAATAAAGGAAGTATGCATTGTATTTTTTGTTGTTCGTTTATACTAGCTTGATGTCACACAATACAAAGTTGTGCAAGGAAATATACTGACTTTCTAGAGGGTCACTCATCATAGTACTATTCTGCCCTGAGCAGTCTTAACTAACTGCAGAGGTATTATCGCAGTTCTTCCAAAAAAAAAAAAATGCTACCTGTAACTAATTCTTGAGTTCATTATGCTCGATACTTCTCTAGACTTGGCGTGCAGATGTACTCTCACGTTTTAGTGTTTGCATCCTGGCCAGACCAACAATCCACCAGGCAATGAAATATTCTTGATGTGGTATTGTCATGGTCGGGCGCACGTACTCCAGGCGCCGCCGGGCCCGTGACGTGCGCCGCGACGCGGAACGCGCGGAGCGCGCGAGGGCCACGCACGAGGACGCGCTGGGCGCAATCACCTGCAGTGGCTAAAGATGGAAAATAGGAATAGTTTTCTATTATTAGTTCCTAATTTAGTGGAGTAGTTAAGATAGGAATAAACCTTCTATTATTAGTTCCTAAATTAGTGGAGTAGTTAAGATAGGAATAAACCTTGCAGTGGCTAAAGATGAAAAATAGGAATAGCTTTCTATTATTAGTTCCTAATTTAGTGGAGTAGTTAAGATAGGAATAAACGTTCTATTATTAGTTCCTAAATTAGTGGAGTAGTTAAGATAGGAATAAACCTTCTATTATTAGTTTCTAAATTAGTGGAGTAGTTAAGATAGGAATAAACCTTCTATTATTAGTTCCTAAATTAGTGGAGCTTGTTGCTCCGGTTGGTTGAGGCCGCTGGCTATATATTCATGTAACAGACATTTCGTAAAAGCAAGCAAGTGTTTCCATTAATCTCTCCTCTTCATTCTCCAAACAAAGCCTGCGACTGAGGGATATAACCTCGCCGGAGAAGACGGATCGCGACTACGAACTGCGTAGTCAAGGTCCAGCTGTCCGAGGGTTCAACGCCTTGACAACCTGGTATCAGATTCCAGGCGTTCTGCGTCGTCTTCCGCGCCACCTCCGCAACCCACCACCGCCTCTGCGTCCTTGCCCAGCCCACCTCCATCAGCCGCCGCCTCGGTTACTTCAACCATGTCGGAGCCAACCACTACTGATCTGGCCAAGCTGATCGCGTCCCTGACCTCGACTGTGACGAACCTCCAGACGGCCGTGACCGCGCTACAGAAGGAGACGTCCTCCCCTTCGTCGAACACCGGCGGGGGCCACGACGGTCGGCACCACAACGATCGGTCTCCGCGGTTCCAGAAGATGGATTTTCCCCGCTACGACGGCAAGTCCGATCCATTGATCTTCATCAACCGCTGTGAATCGTATTTTCACCAACAGCGGATCATGGAGGAAGAAAAGGTCTGGATGGCCTCCTATAATCTGGAGGACGGGGCGCAGCTGTGGTACATCCAGGTCCAAACGGACGAAGGCACCCCGTCGTGGCGCCGATTCAAAGAGCTGATCAATCTGCGCTACGGTCCTCCTCTTCGATCAGCCCCCTCTTCGAATTAGCAGATTGTCGCCGCACCGGCACAGTCGAGGAGTATCAAGACCGCTTCCAGGCACTTCTTCCCCGTGCTGGGAGCCTCGACGAGGCGCAACGGGTCCAGCTTTTCACCGGCGGGCTCCTTCCCCCGCTCAGCCTCGACGTGCGGGTCCACAATCCGCAGTCCTTAGCGGCGGCCATGAGCCTGGCGCGCCAACTGGAGCTCCGGGAGCAGTACGCGCCGGCGCCCGCCAAGGCTGCGCCCCGTGGCCTTCTGCCGGCCCCCCCGCCGCGCCTCGCCCTCCCTGCGCCCCCAGCCGACAAGGCGGCTACACCCACAGTCACGGTGGACGGGCAGCCGGTGAAGCGCCTGTCGCGCCCGGAGCAGGAGGAGCGCCGCCGGCAGGGCCTGTGCTTCAACTGCAACGAGAAATTTACGCGTGGGCACAACCACGTCTGCAGGCGGCTCTTCTACATCGACGGCTTCGAGATCGCCGACGACGCCGCAGCCGCCGACGGGCCAGACACGGAGGCCCCGGTCTTTTCCCTCCACACGGTCGCTGGGGTGCCCGTCAGCAACACGGTCCAACTCCAGGTGCTCCTGGGCGCTGCTACCTTCGTCGCGCTCGTTGACACGGGGTCGACCCACAGCTTCATCGGAGAAGCGGCCGCACGGCTCACGGGCTTGCACATCGAGCCGCACCCACGGCTCACGGCGACAGTGGCCAACGGCGAACGCGTCCCCTGCCCCGGCGTCCTCCGCCAGGCCCCAGTCATCATCGACGGCATGGAGTTCCGCGTCGATCTCTACGTGATGCCCTTAGCCGGGTACGACGTGGTTCTCGGCACGCACTGGATGGCCACCCTGGGGCCCATCGTCTGGGATCTCGCAGCCCGGACCATGGCGTTCCAGCAGGAGGGCCGCGACATTTGCTGGCGCGGCGTGGCACCACCGTCTCCGCCAGGAGTACATGCCGTCGTGTCCACCGACTCCCTCCTCGACGGGCTGCTCGGCTACTTCACCGACGTCTTCACCGAGCCAACCGGCCTGCCCCCGGCGCGCGCCCGTGACCACCGCATCATCCTCAAGCCCGATGCCCCTCCGGTGGCTGTGCGACCGTACAGGTACCCTGCAGCGCACAAAGACGAACTTGAGCGTCAATGCGCCGCCATGATCGAGCAGGGCATCGTCCGCCGCAGCGACTCCGCGTTCTCCTCCCCGGTCCTCCTCGTCAAGAAGCCGGATGGGTCGTGGCGGTTCTGCGTCGACTACCGCGCGCTGAACGCGCTCACGGTCAAGGACGCGTTCCCGATCCCGGTCGTCGATGAGCTGCTTGATGAACTCCACGGCGCCAGGTTCTTCACCAAGCTCGACTTGCGCTCTGGGTACCATCAGGTGCGCATGAGGAGGGAGGACATCCACAAGACGGCGTTCCGTACCCACGACGGCCTGTACGAGTTCCTGGTTATGCCGTTCGGCCTGTGCAACGCCCCGGCAACTTTCCAGGCGCTAATGAACGGGGTACTCCGCCCCTTCCTTCGTCGCTTTGTGCTCGTTTTCTTTGACGATATATTGATATACAGCAAGTCTTGGGCGGATCATCTTCGTCATCTCCGCGCGGTCCTCACCGAGCTTCGCCGGCACATCCTCTTCGTCAAGCGCTCCAAGTGCGCATTCGGGGTCTCCTCTGTCGCCTACCTCGGCCACATTATCTCGGAGGCAGGCGTCGCCATGGACCCGGCAAAGGTGCAGGCCATTCACGACTGGCCGGTACCTCGCTCGGCGCGGGCGGTGCGCGGGTTCCTTGGCTTGACGGGCTACTACCGCAAGTTCATCCACAACTACGGCTCCATCGCGGCACCGCTGACCATTCTTCTTAAGAAGGATGGCTTCTCCTTAGGGGAGGAGGCAGCCGCGGCCTTTGCCGCGCTCAAGGCCGCGGTCACCACGGCTCCCGTCCTAGCCATGTCAGACTTCACCACGACCTTCGTCGTCGAGTGTGACGCCTCGTCCCATGGGTTTGGGGCGGTGCTCATTCAAGGCGGACACCCGATCGCCTTCTTCAGCCGCCCCGTGGCACCCCGCCACCGCGCCCTCGCTGCGTATGAGCGCGAGCTCATCGGCTTGGTCCAGGCTGTCCGCCACTGGAGGCCGTACCTTTGGGGTCGCCGCTTCCTTGTCAAGACGGACCATTACAGCTTGAAGTACCTGCTGGACCAGCGCTTGGCCACCATCCCGCAACACCACTGGGTGGGAAAGCTGCTAGCTAGGCTTCGACTTCTCCGTCGAATACAAGCCAGGTGCGACGAACGCCGTGGCCGACGCGCTGTCCCGGCGTGACACAGAGGAAGGGGAGCTCCTCGCACTCTCAGCATCGCGCTTCGACTTCATTGACCGTCTCCGCCAAGTGCAGCTCTCAGACCCGGCCCTCGTCGCCCTGCGTGGGGACATCGACACAGGCGCACGCCAGGCGCCCTGGTCGGTCGTGGACGGCATGGTCCAGTTCGCCGGGCGCATCTACATCCCGCCGACCTCTACCTTGGTCCAGGAGATCATGGTGGCGGTGCACGAGGACGGCCACGAAGGGGTTCAGCGCACGCTGCACCGTCTGCGGCGCGACTTCCATTTTCCTAACATGAAGCAGCTCGTGCAGGACTTGGTGCGCACGTGTGACGTCTGTCAGCGATACAAGTCCGAACACTTGCATCCGGCTGGCCTCTTACTCCCTCTCCCAGTGCCTCAGGGCGTGTGGACTGATGTCGCCCTCGACTTCGTGGAAGCGCTTCCCCGCGTCCGTGGCAAGTCTGTTATACTAACTGTGGTGGACAGGTTCAGCAAGTATTGCCATTTCATACCACTGGCGCACCCGTACTCTGCCGAGTCTGTCGCTCAAGCCTTCTTCACCGACATCGTTCGACTACACGGCGTACCTCACTCCATGGTGTCGGACAGGGACCCGGTCTTCACGTCGACATTCTGGCGCGAACTCATGCGCCTGATGGGCACCAAGCTGCACATGACGACGGCGTTCCACCCCCAATCGGATGGGCAATCCGAGGCGGCCAACCGCGTCATCATCATGTACTTGCGGTGCATCACCGGGGACAGGCCACACCAATGGCTACGCTGGCTTCCCTGGGCGGAGTTCCTTTTCAACACCGCCTACCAAACGTCGCTGCGGGACACGCCTTTCGCGTCGTCTACGGGCGCGATCCGCCGTCCATCCGGTCGTATGAGCCGGGGGAAACGAGGGTGGCTGCGGTCGCCAAGAACATGGAGGAGCGCGAGGAGTTCCTGGCTGACGTCCGCTATCGGCTGGAGCAAGCTCAAGCGACGCAGAAGCTGCATTACGACAAGGTGCACCGCCACGTCGTGTACCAGGTGGGAGACCGGGCGCTCCTTCGCCTTCGACAGCGCGCGGCTGCTTCGCTTCCCAGACTGTCACTGGCAAGCTCAAGCCGCGTTTCTTTGGGCCGTTCCGCGTCACCGAGCTCATCAATGAAGTCGCCGTACGCCTTGCCTTGCCGCCTCGCGTCCGCATCCACGATGTGTTTCACGTGGGGCTGCTCAAGAAGTTCCAGGGGACACCTCCGGCTGATCCACCGCCTCTGCCGCCCTTGCATCATGGCGCGGTTGCTCCTGAGCCCGAATGCGCTGTGCGTTTCCGCTTGGCCCGCGGGGTGCACCAGGTTCTTGTGCAGTGGAAGGGCGAGTCGGCAGCTTCCGCAACCTGGGAGGACGTCGAGCCTTTCCGCGCCAAGTATCCGGATTTCCAGCTCGAGGACGAGCTGGTCCTGGACGGGGGGAGAGATGTCATGGTCGGGCGCACGTACTCCAGGCGCCGCCGGGCCCGTGACGTGCGCCGCGACGCGGAACGCGCGGAGCGCGCGAGGGCCACGCACGAGGACGCGCTGGGCGCAATCACCTGCAGTGGCTAAAGATGGAAAATAGGAATAGTTTTCTATTATTAGTTCCTAATTTAGTGGAGTAGTTAAGATAGGAATAAACCTTCTATTATTAGTTCCTAAATTAGTGGAGTAGTTAAGATAGGAATAAACCTTGCAGTGGCTAA
This sequence comes from Agave tequilana, assembly GCA_038442645.1. Lineage (NCBI taxonomy): Eukaryota > Viridiplantae > Streptophyta > Magnoliopsida > Asparagales > Asparagaceae > Agave > Agave tequilana. Next base: position 20,316 of record JAVJIF010019168.1, read on the forward strand.
AGATGGAAAATAGGAATAGCTTTCTATTATTAGTTCCTAATTTAGTGGAGTAGTTAAGATAGGAATAAACCTTCTATTATTAGTTCCTAAATTAGTGGAGTAGTTAAGATAGGAATAAACCTTCTATTATTAGTTCCTAAATTAGTGGGGCTTGTTGCTCCGGTTGGTTGAGGCCGCTGGCTATATATTCATGTAACAGACATTTCGTAAAAGCAAGCAAGTTGTTTTCATCTAATCTCTCCTCTTCATTCTCCAAACAAAGCCTGCGACTGAGGGATATAACCTCGCCGGAGAAGACGGATCGCGACTACGAACTGCGTAGTCGAGGTCCAGCTGTCCGAGGGTTCAACGCCCTTGACAGGTATCCATGGATTCTACAGGTTCCATTCATGGATTCAAGAGGTGGCCGCTGGTCCATATCCTTGTGTGGTGTGGTGCTTTGATCCTTGGAGCACTTAACTCCATATGACACTTAGTTCTGCACACTTCTAGTTGGTTTTGACTTTGCTACTATATATTATGCCCTAAGGAGAACACTCCAGAGGTCACCCATCATAGTATTATGCTCACGAGCATGCTTGACTATCGAGTTTTTACCACGGTTCCGTCCGTAAAATTCTAGCACAGAATATTCTCATGTTCATTGGAATTATTGTGTACTAAAGACTTCTGTAGAATTGGGGCTAGACACTAGCCAAGCTCCTGCATGTGATTGTAGTCTTTCTATGTTTGTGTAATCCTTGAAAGTTCCATATCTCCAATGAAAACTCCAATTATCTATGGTATTAACAACATTTGTTACAATTTCTTGTCAATTTCCTTTTAGTTGCTTGTGTTATGCCTAAGATGGATTGGTGAAGAAGGAACTCACAAGGTTCATCTCCCAGAAGTAAGAACTTTTTTTGGGGTGCAAGTATTGCATAATACGCACATGATAATAATAAGAACTGAGTATGACTTTCTTTCTATTGAGAGAGACTCTGTATTAGTTTAGTCCCACATTGCCTTTGAGATTAACTCATGTTGTATCCATATTGGTTATTATATATAGATTAGAGTATGAGGCCTACCAAATATCTAATGCTACTGTATCATGGTATTAAAGTCACTCAAACACCCTAACTTTATTCCCCAAACCCTAACCCTAATCCCCAAACCCTAACCCTAATCCCACCACCAACCCACCGCCTCCATCCATCTCCATCATCCTGCCTCCATCCCGCCTCTCAGGCCATGACCAGTGCCCAAGCATGTCCAGGCTGATAGCATGCCACGCCCACGCAGCCCAGCTCGATAGCGGCCATACCAAGCGCGCTCCAGACCTCTTCGCCGGCGCCACGTTATTTCTGCATCCTCTCACCTTCGCTGCAGTCACGCCATCTCCATCACATCATCTCCCACACCTCCATCGTCTGATCAATCGCCCGATCCCTCCACCACTTCATCTCCCGCTGCTATGACATTCAGCCGCCGCCACGTCATCAAAGTCTGCTTCATTGAAGATTTGATATTCGGATCAGAGTTCTCTGAGATGGTATTTATTGTCTCCCCCTCTCCCCATCCGATCTCTCTCTCCCTCTCTCCCCATCCGATCTCGCTCTTCCCCTCTCCCCCTCTGATCTCTCCCACTCTTTCCCGCCGATCTCTTTCTCCCCTCTCCCCTGTCGATCTTTCTCTCCCCTCGCTCGCTCTCCCCTCTCTCTTCCCTCTCTCTCTTCCCTCTCTCGCTCTGGAGGCGGCGTGGCGGCTCAGAGGTGTGCGACGGCGGCGGCCTGGAGGCAGGCGACTAGCGACAACGAGGTAATTTTTTCTCAGATGATTTTTAGAGTTGACTCCGCTTATCGACCGAGTTAAGCTGAGTCCATGGTTGACTCGGCTATATCGACCGAGTTCTGAAAATAGCGAAGCCTCTTCGACTTGCGAAACGGAATAGGAACGATGAAGGCCGTTCTGGTTTTGACTCAACCGAGTCAGAACCGGAACGGTAGATTCTTCGAACCCTGGCTATTGCAGCTCAAGAAAGCTCGAGACTGTAACAGCTCAAGAAAATCCCAAAAAAGAAAAAGAAAATACTAATGTGGCACTGTAGCACCTCAAGAAAACCCAAAAAGGCTGCAACTGCTACTCTTCTTCTTACTCCTTAAGGCTGATGCTCCAAAAATCTTCAAAAAGCTCAGACAAAGCTCCAGAAAGCTCATCGGTGCTCGAGATGACTTTAAAAGGCTCAGACAAAGCTCTCCAGTGCTCAAAAATAGTCGGGGAAACTCACCACTGCTCGGAGAAGCTTGTCGGAGGTTAGAGGCGCTCATTGAAGGTCGGGGATGCTCACCTATACTCGGGAAGACTCCAGAAAGCTCAAGCGAAGCTTGTTGGCGCTCAAAAATAATTGGGAAAGCTCGTGGGAGGTCGTGGACTACTCGGAGATGCTTGTTAGAGGTTGTGGATGCCTCGCTGTCATCGTTGATCATGATCCGCCTCTTTCTCTCACAGCCACAGCTTGTTGTTATCATCGATGGAGAAGAACTAGGGCTCAGGAAAAGAATCGAACCATAATTCTCCACAGTGAAGTTATTTAGAATGTGTATTAGGTTGGTTTAGGTTTTTTTTAGCTAATGGGTTCAAAATTCAAACCCAATACTTCAAAGTGCTGCGAGGCGAAATTTGGCACGCGCCTGGCTATACGAAGTATTAGTGCCCCTTCTGAAGGAAAACCCAGCGAAAGGTGCACATATCTCTGTCACTCTTCCATATGACTAGCAATTGCGACATCAGTTTGAGCAGTTTCAGATGTTCCTGCAGCAATAGAACACGGAAGTTCAGTCTTTCTCTTCCACTCTAGCTCAAACAGATACTCCTATATCTTATCTTACAATCGTCTATATCACTTGGATTATAGATTCAAGAGCGACTGATCACATGACCGAAAACTGAGGTATTTTGTCTTCTTTTACTATTGTCTTTATCTTTGTAGCATTAGCAAATGGCTCCTGCACAGTTATTCAGGGTATTGACACTGTCGCTACCACCCATACTCTTCTTTTATTGTCTGTTTTCTATTTACTTTGTTTTCCTTTCAATCTATCATCAATAAGTAAGATTACCAAAGTTTAAAATTGTACATTGATATTTTTGTTATGCATTGTGTATTTCAAGAGCTTGGGACGAGAGATGATTGGCATGAGACATGAGTAGAACAGAGTGTATAAGTTATAGTTAGCATATGATCAGGTGTCCTGCATCAACACTTCATCAGTATTTGACTACCACTATCAGTTAGGTCACCCTTCTTTACATACACTAAAAATTCTTGTTCTCTCTTTAGGTCGGGTTTCATCCTTAAAGTGTTAGTCTTGTTAGCTAGAGAAACACCATCATGTGTTTTACCCTAGTCGATCAATAAGATAGTTGATAAGCCATTTGATTTAGTTCATTCAGATGTATAAGGTCCATGTCCAGTAACATCAAAATTGGGTTTTATGTATTCTGTCAGCTTTGTGGATGATCATTCTCGAGTCACATGGATGTATCTGTTAAAATCTCACTCTGAGGTGTTTTTCACATTCAAAGTTTCTATTACAAAATAAAGAATTAGTTTATATCTAGTATGAAAATTTTGAGATCTGATAATGCTAAAGAATATTTGGATAACAACTTTAATCAATTTCTGAAACAAAATGAAATCTTGCATCAATCCTCTTGTGTTTACACTCCTCAACATAATAGGATAGCTGAACATAATAATAAACACCTTACTAACATTGCTAATACTCTGCTATTTCATAGACACGCCAAAAGAATTTTAGGGTGAGATCATTTTGACTGCTTGTTATTTGATAAGTCGAATGCCATCCTTTGTATTGTAAAATAAAATCTCATATTCCATCTTGTACCCCAATATTGATTTATTCTCTTTGCCTCTAAGATCTTCGAGTCTCTCTATTTTGTTTATAATCATAGTCCTCATAAGATAAAACTTGATTTTAGGTTCTTAAATAAATTTTTCTTGGCTACTCTAGAACTCAGAAATGTTATAAATATTTTTGTCCATTTATAATTTGGTATATCTTATCTGCAGATGTAATATTTAAGTCTACACCTGAGATTTTCACATCTTCCTCTTCTATGTTAGAGGATGACTATGATTATCTATTCTATTGGGAGACATTACTCAATAGTGGTGGGTCAACATCTGAAAATATAACTGGTAAAGATCCACTTTGATTTCATGATCTGATTTTGATCTATACATGATGAACAACTACTCCTGTGCTAGTGCCAGACTCAATATCAAGTGAGATGATCTTCCCATTGTACTTCAAAAAGGCAATATAATTGTAATCAACACCCTCTTTCTATTTTCATTTCTTATTCTCACTTATCATTCTCCTTTCGTTGATTTATTTTTTCTTTGGACTCATGTTCGGCTCTTAAGAATGTATTAAAGGCACTGTCTTTTCCAAGTTGGACTCATGCGATACAGGAGAAGATGACAACCTTAGAGCAGAATGAGACTTAGAAGGTGATCACACTTCCACTAGGAAAGAAAGCCGTTGAGTGCAATTTTTTGCACTGTCATGTTAAATCCAGATGGGTATCGGCTTGCTTAAAGGCAAGATTAATTGCTAAAGAATATTCACAAATGTATGACCTAAATTATGTGGATACCTTTACCCCTTCACGAAGATGACATATGTGTGGGTCCTTGTGTCATTAGCAGCGACAGATCACTGGTGACTTCATCAGTTGGATATCAAGAATGCCTTTCTCAATGGTGATTGAGTTCAAACTTGCATACAAAAAATACAGAATTTCAGAAATACAGAACAGAAATGCAAGTACTCAATACTACCTCTATAGCAAGTGGTTATGCGGGCCGTGATCCATAAGGAAGGACTAACGATGGAAGCTTTTAAGTAAGTTCGTTTCCTTTTCAGTTTATAAAAACATGTTAGGAATTTCTTCTCAGTTTTAGAAAAAGAAAACAAAAAAGTTAAGTTAGGAGATGTGAAGAAGATGGTAAAAGAAAAGATGATGTTGTTTTATTTACAAAAGAAAAGAAAAAACTAAATAAAGAGGAGAATGTTGATTTTGGAGTAGAATTCTAAACTAAGAATTAAAAGAAAACTAAAAATTCTTACTTACCTCTTCCGTGCTCATATACCTTGGATTCGTTGCTACGACTTGCCCGGTCTTTGAAGGCGATCAAGCATGGCATGTAGGTTCTTTCCCGTTCTCAATCTACACTATGAATAAAAGGGCATGCTAAACTAACAAATGAATGATTGTTCATCACCATACGCCATCAAGGGCACTTGCAATAGCGAAGCAGTCTCGAGGCTATTGGATTCACTTGGATTACAAACACATCAGAGGAAAGCGAATCAAAACAAGAATAAAGAAGAAAAAACAACTTTCGATTCGATTAAATAACAATGAAAGAAAAGATGAATATTTACACCGGTGTCACTCTTAGTACGAGCTCCTTTCTCATTCCTCCATGAAACTCTTATCTCCTCTCAGTTACATAAAGAAAAATAAAAATTACATTAAAAGAGAAAGAAGAACCTAAGTTAAACTTATACAAAAATCTATTATACTCTCTGCTTAATCGTTCCCCTTTGACTTCAGGAATTGCAGTATTTATAAGATAAAAAGAGTGCCAAAGGTGGTGAATAGATGAGCTCAAATCGCTGGCCTAACAACTAATATCCTTATGCTTGTTATCCCTTCGTATACTGATAAATTTATCTCTGGACTTCTGGATCTGAGATTATCTTCATTGATTTCTCAAGTAAGGATAATAAATTCAAATAAAATCTTATTTAGTTGGAATAGATTTGAATATATCCTCTCTGTTTTCCCATATTTTTTGATAAGATTTGCCTATAAACTTCTTGATTTGGGATTATCTTAGTTGATCTTTAAGTTAACCAAATGGATCTTTAAAATTCAGTTTTAACTGATTCTATCTGGTGTTATCTTCTCTGATTTGCTCTAGTTTTTAGATAGAATTGTTTCTAAACCTCTGAATTTGAGTAGATCTTCATTAATTTTCTTAAGCTTTTAAAACTCCAGATTTAATTGGATAAACTTGTTCATTTCTCCTCTTTCTCCATAAATTACCTTGTATACCATTAAACATTAAAATGAATTAAATAGTAGAGTTTTATTATAAAATAAATGTGACATATGTGACACATGTGACGCTAAATATGTAATGCACATGTACAATCATAGCCCACACCTATTTTTTGTTCGTCATCGAGCAAAACAAAAAAAATTAATCTAACACACTTTCGCAGGAATCACGGTTGCGCTTAGCATGTGCGACAAACCATTAAACCTTTAAGTTATCCCTAAAGGACGAGTTTTGTCTCGTGAGAGTTTTCAGTGGATTACACTCACAAAATCCATAAAGAAAGAGAAACAAAGTGTTTGTATTTTTGAAAAGCATTTTGAGAAAGAGAAAATATTTGAAGTATTATTGTAAGAGTTCAAGTAATCTATAAGTTATAGGAAAATCGAATTTTTTATTCTTGAACTTAGTCTCTATTCAAAAACTTGTTATCAATTAAAGTAAGGAGTCAAACTGTATTTCTCATTTAGTCTATTATTTTACCCTAAGTCATATGCACCTTCGTAACTGTGAATTTTTGACTAGGGGTTCTTTAACTCTAACTCTTATCCCTTTATTTTTTATATTTTTGATGGTATTATTCTTTAGTTTTATTAGGCTTTCTAGTTTGCCCATGTAACGAGTTTTTAGTCAGTGACACCCAAACCAGACGGTCTTAGGGCACCTGGTGAGAAAATACCATAAGGAATTAAGGACTCGAGCAAATAAGGCCACAAAACTAAGAATTTTATTTATTATATGAACCACTTTTAGGCGTGAATACTTATGCTTTATGAGTAGGGGTGCCACCGGATACGGATTATCCGTGGATATTCGCATCCGAATCCGCCTCCAATCCGGATACGGATATCATTTTTTCACATCCGTCAATATTCGTATCCGTATCCGTATCCGAAAGGTAGGTGCGGATACGGATATGGTAAAAATAATATCTTATTTGTATCCGATCCGATATCCGAATGTTGCGTGCTTCATAATGATATCGGTATGGAGAAGACTATTCTTCAATGGAATAAGGTATTAATTTTGATATTTTGAGTTGGTGAAAAAGTAATAGTGAAAAGTATTCGATTCTTGCAAGAGCACCACATGATATTTTGAGTATTTCGACATCAACCATGTCATACGAATCGGCATTTAGCACCGGAGGACGTGTAATCTATTGTTATAGAAGTCAAATGACAATGAATACGATGAATGTATTGATATGTACACAATAATATCATAGTATGTATCACATTTAATATTGTAGTAGATGAGATAAAAAGTAATATAAGTATTTCTGTTTAATTTATCTTTAACCATATCCATTTTTAACATATCCGATTAGTATCCGCATCCGATCCGCTCATATCCGATTTATATCTGATATCCGATTTTGGCGGATACGGATATCATTTTTTCACATCCGCCAATATCCGTATCCGTATCCGTATCCGAAGGTTCGGTGCGGATATGGATATGATAGAGGTAATATCCGATCCGTATCCGATCCGATGGCACCCCTATTTATGAGGCACAAATAACCAGCTCAATCAGAGAATTTTTATATATATATTTTCTTTTTTTCTTTCCTTTTTTTTTATAAGGCATAAGAATCTTTGTTTTTGAACTCTAAGTATGAAGTGTTTAAAGGATACATATATTACCAAGGTAAAAATCAAGATTAAATTACTTTTCAAAATTTTCTTCCAAACCCTAGAAATCAAACAAATAATCTTATTTTGACCAAGTACAAAAAATTCTAATTATGATTCTCCTATTCCTTAAAATTAACTTAATTTCTTACAAGAAATTGGTCAAAATATTGTTTCTCTTTCAAAAAGTTTTTAAAAGTAAAGAAAATGTTAATTTTTTATAAATAAAAGAAAACCTATGTTAGGTTAGAACCCTCCCCACATCTATCTCATGTATTGTCCTCAATGTATGAATGAATGCATAAATGCATGAAAAAGAAAAAAGAGAAGAAAAATATTACCTAAAGGTGGCGGTTCCAGTGGCAGTCAGATTGGGCCAAGCGTTACTACCCAATCATGATAATGTGGTGGTTCATGGAACCCACCTTTATTGACCTCTTTTCTATGCACATAATTACAATCCCCAATATAAATAGGATCGTGAAAGAGTGTATCATGAAACTTATTTTTTTTAATTGACCAATCTTGAAAAATCATCATTGAGTCATTATGGTCAGTGCCTATGTCCAACAAAAGAATGTGACTTGGTGGAATGGTTGACTTGGGCTCAAGAATGATAGGTCCAGGAACCAATACTAACTCGAGAAAATTAATTTTGAGTTCGAGAGTCAATTTTTGTTCAAGAGTTGAGTCCAAACCCAAGAATTGAAATTCACATTCTTTTCCCATCAATGGATTGTGATTGTCCAAAATTGGTGATTTAATTTTTAGATCTATGGGTACAGGAATGAATGTTGGCTCGGGAAATTGGTCCAAATTGGGTAAGGATACCGGAGTCAACATAGATTCAAAGATGGGAACTGAGTCACAAAGTTGGGGATCGGTGTCACATTCACATTCAAGTTCAATCTCATTGAATGAAAAACTTGTCAATTTGTCCAAGATTTAAAATTGGTCAAGTTCAAGTTTGTGTGATGAAATTAAGCTTGGTCAAAGTCTTCAAGATTTCATAATTCTTTATTTTCATCAATATGGCTAGAAGTGTCGGGAAGAATCAAAGATTGGGTAGGGAGAGTTTCTTATTCCTACGTATATTTTCCAATCGACTAAGCCTTGCTTCTATCATATTTAAGGGCTCACTTTGGAATTGAATCATGGATTTTATATTCTTTTCTAAGTCGGTATGTTATTCTTGAAAAATAGAGTAAGAATCTTTGATTTGAAAATTTTAACGGGATTTTGAGCCTTCTAGAATTTGAATTCGTCGCTCAAGCTCTTCTAAGGTTTCTATCCTCTTTTCCCAGTCAATTGATTCTTCTAATGGCTGTTCAGGAGGAGTATATGAAGCTGGATGTTGGTAAGGTGGTTGACTATATGACTCAGGGGAGTTGTATCCCCACTAACTCTGTGAAGAGTAGTGATGACTGTGCCAGTCTTGTTCATAGTATTGAGACTGGAGTATATACTAATTCGGATAAGATCGATCCGGCATGCTTGGTTGGTTAAAGTTATGATATGTCGAGTTAGTAATATCCGAGTAAAAAGAGGTCGGGGTGAAATATGAATCACTATTTGCATATGAATAATTGTATTATAATCCATATCACCAAGATATCAAAAACAAAAACAAAAAAACAAAAATAAGCAAACAAATAAAAAAAATCTAGCTTAAGTTAGGGTAGACCTTAGATCTAGACGACTCCTAACTGGTTAGACTGGACACGGGGGGTATATTGTAGAATTTGACCACAAGTTAATCGGCCAGGTAGGGATAAGATCAGTGGGAGGTATCCATACCTAAGCAACGGGCCTAATTATGTCAAACCACCAATCTTCGGGTTTTGCCCCTCAATCCCCAACCTTAGACATCGATTTGGTAAGTCAACTTCTAACAACTTCCCACCTAGGTCAGTCTCCTAAGTGTCCGAGATGTCCCTAGGGCCAACGTCTACTCAGTTTTAGTTAACTTGGGCTAGTGAGTGAGAATGAGTTAAGGGAGGGTAATGACTTAACCACCTTATCTTGTTTATAGGACAATCCCTTAGTTCAGTTTAGTACAGTGTACAAGTATATAGAAAAAATAACACTCATGTAATATTTTTATACAAGAATGAACCTTATACTAAATGTTATGCACACATACCTTTGCTCCAGCACTCTTCAACAGTAATGTAAAAGATAAATGAATTAGATACGTGCCTAAATGCAAGTCTAAACCATTTTTAACATTTACAAACAATCACTTTGCTATTGAATTAAATACAGTGTGCAAAATAAATTAATAAGAAAATCTAACACATACAGAAGCTATATTTTGCAGTGTGAAAGCACCTGCAAAAAGATCAATTAGGAGTCCACCACAAATACCGCGGAAACACAGCTTTTGCCGCGCTTGCGCGGCACAATTGTGGGCTATGATGCTTTGCTTTCTTGGGCAGAGGCACAGAGTAGTAATATGTCAACTGCAGCTTTTCGATTCCTGAATTCAGCCCTTGCATACAAAAAAAAAAGAAGAAAAGGTTAAATTGTTAAGTAAATAAAAAAACGAAAACATACCGTCCCTTCACGGTAACGGCGTCAAAATTTGATTGAGCTCAAATTTGCACACAAAACATACAGAATTTCAGGAATACAGAACAGAAGTGTGAGTACTCAGTACTACCGTTATAGCAACTGGCTATGCGGGTCGTGATTCACAAGGAGGGACTAGCGATGAAAGCTTTAAGTAAGTTCGTTTCTTTTTGAGTTTACAAAAACATGTTAGGAATTTCTTCTCAATTTTAGAAAAAGAAAACAAAAAGGTTAAGTTAGGAGATGTGAAGTAGATGGTAAAAGAAAAGATGATGTTTATTTACAAAAGAAAAAGCTAAATAAAGAGGAGAATGTTGGTTTTGGAGTAGATTTTAAACAAAGAATTAAAAGAAAACTAAAAATTCTTACTTACCTCTTCCATGCTCATATTTCTTGGATCAGTCGCTACGACTTACCTAGTCTTTGAAGGCGATCAGACATGGTGTGTAGGATCTTCCTTGTTCTCTATAAAAGGGCAAGCTAAACTAGCAAAGGAATGATTGTTCATCACCGTAAGCCATCAAGGACACTTGCAAAGGCGAAGCAGTCTCGAGGCTATTGGATTCACTTGGATTACATATACATTAGAGGAAAGTAAACCAAGACAAGAATAAAGAAAAAAAAGTAACTTTCGATTCGATTAAATAACAATGAAAGTAAAGATGAATATTTACACGGTGTCACTCTCAGTACAAGCTCATTTCTCATTCTTTTATGAAACTCTTATCTCCTCTCAGTTACATAAAGAAAAATAAAAATTACATTAAAAGAGAAAGAAGAACCTAAGTTAAATCTATACAAAAATCTATTCTATTCTCTGCTTAATCATTCCCCCTTTGCCTTCAGGAATTGCAGTATTTATAGGATAAAAGGAGTGCCAAAGGGTGGTGAAGAGATGAGCTCAAATCGCTGGCCTAACAACCAATCTCAAGTAAAGATAATAAATCCAAATAAAATCCGATTTAGTTAGAATAAATTTGATAATATCCTCTCTGTTATCCCATATTTTCTGATAAGATATGCCTATAAACTTATCTTTGTTGATCTTCAAGTTAACTAAATGGATTTTCAAAAATCCAGTTTTAACTGATTTTATCGGATGTTATCTTCTCTGATTTGCTCCAGTTTTTAGATAGATTGCTTCTAAACCTTTGAATTTGAGTAGATCTTTATTGATTTGATTGAGCTTTTAAAACTCCAGATTTAATTGGATAAACTTGTCCATTTCTCCTCTTTCTCCATAAATTACCCTGTATACCATTAAACTTAAAATGAATTAAATAGCACTGTTTTATTATAAAATAAATGTGAAAAGTGACGCATGTGACGCTATATATGCAATGTACGTGTACAATCAAATGGTATTCTTGATGAGAAGGTTTATATAGAGCAACCACTAGGCTTCTTGCTCATGGAGAGCGTGCGAAGGTTTGCAGGTTGAAGAAGTCCTTCACAGTTTGAAACAGTCTCCAAGAGCCTGGTTTGGGCGCTTTACATCGGTGATTCAGGAGTTTGATCTCTATCGCGTACAAAAAGACCACTCTGTGTTTTGGTGAATGCAGGATGGAAAGAGGATTCTGCTAGTTGTGTATGTAGATGATATTATGATCACAAGAGATAACACAAAGGGAAATGATAGCCTCAAAAGTACTTGCAGAAATACTTTCAGACCAAGAATCTTGAATTTCTGAAATACTTCTTAGGCACTGAGGTGGCCAGGTCCAAGAAGGGCATTCTTCTATTACATGAAAAGTATATACTCGACTTGCTTTCGGAGGCTGAGATGCAGTAGTATTGATTCTCTGATAGATATGAACACGAAGCTGCTACCAGATCAAGGGGAGCTTCTTAAGAATGCTGAGAGGTACATGAGATTAGTAAAAAACTTAACTACCTGATGGGTACCAGACATCACATTCGCAATCAGGGAGTGAGTCAGTTTTTAGTCAGTGAGAGTCAGTTTTTGTGCCCTAAGGAAACCCCACTTAGGGGGCTCTAATGAGGATTTTGAGATATCTGAAGAAAGCTCCAGGGAGAGGACTTCTTTATTCATATTATAGACACACCAGAGTAGCAGGCTTCTCAGATGCAGGCTGGGCATGATCCTCTTTAATAGGAGGTCAATTACAGGATATTGTGTCTTTCTTGGAAGAAACTTTGTGTCATGAAAAGTAAGAAGTATAGTGTGATTTCTTAGTCCAGCGCAGAGTCAGAGTATAGGGTGATGGCAAACGTGACATTAGAGCTAGTCTGGATCAAAAATTTATTGACAGAGATTAATTTTCCTCTAGAGTGTTCCCTGAGACTATATGGTGACAACAAGACAGCTATACATATTGCAAAAAATGTCGTGTTTCATGAGACAACCAAACACATGGAGATTGGTCATCACATAGTTCATAGGAAACTCGAGGAAAAGATTGTTGTAGTGAATGATGTATCAAGAGAACACCAGTTAGCAGATCTTCTTACCAAACCACTTGATAAAATACAGGTAGATTTTATTTGCGACAAGCTGGGCATGTGTGATATATCTACTCCAGCTTGAGGGGGAGTGTTGAGAGGAACTCTTTATTAGTTTAGTCCCATATTACCTATGAGGCTAACTCATGATGAATCCATATTGGTTATTATATATAGACTAGAGTATGAGGCATATATCTCATCTCTTTCTCTCCCAGTCTCTGATGCTACTGTATCTTTTAAAAGTTTTTTCATATAATTGATGTTAGAAAATATGATTTGTATGAGATGTTATTTATGAGTTGTATTAGGAGCAATTATTTAATTATGAGTCATATTTCTACATAATGTTAGGAGTTTTATTTTTATTAGTTGTAATTATATTTTTCTATAAATAAGAGTATAGAGAGAGGACTCAAAAACTCTCTAATTTTTATAATCTAAATCTTATTGTATTAGAGCTCTAAAATAAAGATCATTCGCAACCTTCGTTGTTGTCATATCCACTCACCATCAAAACATCACCATCAACATCTTCTCTCTTCATCTTCTTTTTCTTTTCTTTCTTTTTTTACTTATTTCAAATTCAATTTGAATTCAGATTTGTAAAGAAAAAAATTTATTGTTCACAATGAACAATATCACCTCGTTACTCTTCACGTGAATAGTAATAGTAAAAAAAGTGGAGGAGATTTGGAGTTTTTAGGTTTCTCTTTTCAAGATTATGTATTTTTTAATACCTGTGAGTTTGGTGATTTTGAATATGTTTTAGATCCCAAGGGATAATCATTTGTTTGGGTTGTTTGTTGGGTGTTTAGATCCCGAGGGAGGATCATTTGCTTGGGTATTAGATCCCGAGAGAGCATTATTTGTTTGGTTTATTTGTTGGGTATTTAGATCTTGAGAGTTAATCACTTGCTTAGGTATTTTGGATCCCTGAACATAATCAGTTTAAAATAGATTATAGAAGTATGATAGATGAGAAATATACACACCAACACTATCAGATGTTTTAGCAGTTTCAGATGTTTTAGCAGTTTCATACTGCTCAGATGTCATTTTCCTTTACGTCTATTATGGCTCAGGTCGGAACTCCATAACTTGTTTTACTTCATCGCTTTCCTTGCACATGTGTTATAGATTCAGGAACTTCAGATTATATGATTGAGAACAAGGTATATTATCATCTCTTGATTCTAATTCTTTTCATTTAATAGTGAAACTAGCAGATAGTGATACTAACAAATGAATTTATATTTTATCTATAAGGTATAGTCGCTGCTAGTGCTACATCCTTGTTATCTTTGTCATTTGTGCTTTATGTTCTTATAGTTTGTTATCAATCAATAAAATTACGAGATTCTTAAATTGCTCAATGATATTTTTCCCACACATTTGTATTTTAAGAACTTAAAACAAGGAAGACGATTGGCACAGGGTATGAGTGACATATTGTATTATTTGGATTTGGATCTCAAACCGGTAGCATGTTCTAGTTCTGTATTTGCTTTTAATTAGCATTATCAATTAGGACATCCATCTTTACAAATTTTGAAACTTTTAGTTTGAATTAAATCATGTTACGTCTTTAAATTGTGAGTCATGTCAACTATGTTAGCATTATCGTATGCTTTATCCTGATAGAGTCAATAAAAAGGCTAACAACCCATTTGTTTTAGTTCATTCAACTGTATGGGGTCCTTGTCCACTAACGTTAAAACTTGATTACAAGTATTTTATAATTTTTGCAAATGATTATTCTCGAGTCAGTTGGATGTATTTAATGAAAAATATTATGAATTGCTTTCTATTTTTCAAAATTATTGTTGAAGTGAAGAATCAATTTAATATTTCTATAAAATAATTGAGAACTGATAATGCTAAAGAATTTTTTAGTTCATGTTTTTCAAAATTAATGTCTTAACATGGTATTGTGCATCAGTTCTCTTATTTATTTACCACTCAATAAAATAGTGTTTCTGAACGTAAAAAATTGACATATGTTTGAGGTTGCACGAACAATGTTAATTCATATACATGTTTCTAAACAGTTTTGAGGGATGTCGTTCTTACAACATGTTATTTGATTAATCACATGCCCTCGTCTATTCTAAACAGTCATATTCCATACTCAGTGCTATATTCACATACTGATTTGTTTTCTTTACCCTCTAAAGTGTTTAGATATGTACGTTTTGTATATAATAATGATCCCCATAAAGTCAAGTTACATTCTCGTGTCCTTAAAAATTTGTTTCTTGAATATTCACTTACTAAAAAAGAATATAAGTGTTATTATTCAGAATTGAACCATTTTATAATGTGTGTGATGTCAAATTCTTTAAGTCTAAGCCATACTTTGACAATGAGTGTCATTCTTTTGAGTCTGATGAAGACTTTTTAAATTTTTAGTTCAAGTTGATAATACTGCATCATTAGACATTACAGGTCAATACACATTGCCTCTGAAACATAGATAACCAACCAAAGTTTATATAAGACACACCTCCATTGTGATACGCCACCGTCTAATCCAGTTTCTACTTCATAATCTTGTGAGGATACTTTATCCTCCGGTGATGTTACTCTTATTTCTATTCTTCTGATTCTAATTCTGATATTTTTGATATTGACCTTCTGATTGCTCCTCAAAAAAAATAACACTTGTACTTCTCATTTTTTGTCTAATTTTATCTCATTCTCATTTGTCATCTTCATATCGTGTTTTCATCTCTTTTGTGAACTCATATTTTGTTCACAAGACTGTGTCAGAAACCCTATCTATCCCAGTATGTAAGGATGCCATGACGAAAGAAATGTTGACTCTAGAATAGAATGGCACTTAGGATCTTGCAGCTTTTTCACCTGAAAGAAGGCACTTGGATGTCGGTGGGTGTACACTGTGATCTTGAATCATTACAGGTCATTGGCCCATTTGAAGGGTATTCTCAAGTGTGTGTAATGGATTATCAAGAGATCTTCTCATTAGTTGCAAAGCTGACATCTGTGCGGAGTTGCCACTCATCAGTGGCCTCTCTATCAATTAGATGTTAAGAATGCTTTTCTTAATGGTTTTCTTATGAGAAGATTTACATGAAGCAACCACCTAATTTTATTGCTTAGAGAGAGTCAGGGAAGGTGTGCAAGTTGAAAAAATCTTTGTATGGTTGGAGCAGTCACCGAGAGCTTGGTTTAGATGATTACCTCCGTTATTCAGGATTTTGGTCTTTTCGTTCCCAGGAGGATCACTCTGTATTTTGACAACATTTAGGAAAATGTTACTCCTTGTAGTGCATGTGGACAGTGTTTTAAATGTCGGATATCAAGGGAATGTCGGATGTCATAATCGGATGACGAATTTCGAATTTCGGAGATATTTCGGGGCCATTTAGTAAATTTCAGACGTCATGACGGATAATAAATATATATCCTAAATGTCTTAAATAATGTAATTTAAAAATTCTTATCAAGGTAATACATACACAACTCATACAAAACTACATAAATATATTTATGATATGTATAATTAACTTAAACATTTTGCATATATTTACTAATCCATTGTTAAAATTTCTCAATTGCTCCAACTTTCAAGACCAATCAACATATTGAGTTTTTCTCAAAATGTCGGCCAACATTTCGGGAAAATGTCGGCCGACATATCGGATTTTTCCCGAAATGTCGGCCGATATTTTCTAAAATGCCATTTCAAATGCGGGTAAGGATGTCGTGGCGGTGAGGGCTTGAAAACGAAATGTCGGCCGACATTTAAAACACTGCATGTGGATGATATCATTAACACTGATGATGATGCGTATGAGATTGCAGATTTTAAATGCTACTTATAGAAGTATTTTCAGAAAAAAAGTGTTAGCCCAGAGGCCCTTCACTCTAGTTTTGATGATGATTAACTTATGTAGTTATAGTTTACTAATAATCTTATGATATTTAGTTTCAGATATTTGATCAAGATATTAGTAGGTGATTAGCTTCAACAAAGGTGTTTTAGAGCTTTCACATGGTGATTCAAAAGCTCGAGCGTCAAGTTCACATCTAGCACTCGGTTGGAGTTAAGCTCGGTGGATCACGTTTAGATCGAGTCGACTTGGAGACGACGTTCTACAAGAAGACATCGGTTTGTTTTAGTATAGTTTGTTTAGATCTCATTGTAAGATTAGATAGTGTGATATGCTCAAGTTTACAATACACAAGTTTCATGTTTTGGTTTTTCGGTTTAACCGATTTCGGTGTTCTAGTCAAAAACATAGATATAAATTCTTACATGTATATTGGATTCTATCCATATACAACATGCTTAAAAGTTATTTAAATATCATGTTTTGTATTTGCATGAGTTTTGGAGAAAACGGTTTTCCATTTCAAAAATTCAAGTTTCAGAGAATACGATTTTTGGTTTAAGGCAAATTTTCAATCTCACAAAAATAGATCAAATTGTTTGAAATATGTGTTGACTTTTTGTCACACATTTGTATTTCAAAAATCTAATAAGAACTAATTTTTGTGGAATTTATGTGTATTTTATGGGATTTTTTAGTAACCTAAAAGACAAGTTTTTCAATCCCTAATTGGCTGTACTGGCTGTCTGCCGGTCGACCGGGCCGGTCGACCGAGGCAGAAGTCGGTCGACCGGTTCAGTCGACCGACGTGCACAGGACGTGCAGTAGCCAGGCTGGTGGGCCGGTCGACCGCCAGAGAGCTTTTGCTCTCTGGAAAAGGCCCCGATCGATCGACCGGTCGACCGGCAGAGAGTTCTGCTCTCTGTATCTAGCTCCGGTCGACTGAGCGGTCGACCGGCCAGAGAGCCATTGCTCTCTGGATCCAGGCCCGGTCGACCGGTGGGCTCAACGGTCATAAATTTGATCGTTGGCCGGTCGATCGCCCGGTCGACCGAAAGGACAATTTTGCCCTTTGCCTGCTGCCAACGGGCAGATTGTTATGGGGATATATATACCCCATATTTGAGTTGATTTTTAACAAGTTTTTCAAGAGCAAAAAATCTCATTCTTTCAGTGTTAAATGCAAGTTTTTAAAAGAGTTTTTAGAGCCAAAAGATTGATCTTATTTGTTTTTAAAAAGGGTTGGAAAAATCAAGAAAGGAGAAGTCTTTGGGATTGTTTTTTATCTTCATTTTATAACTATTCTAGAAGTTTTCCCAAGAGTTTTTCTTTGTGTTTTTGATTTCCAAACTCTTTATATTCTCACACTTAAGCCTATCATATCTATCCTATCTATTAGGATCTTTGTTTTTGTGAGAAAGATTTGGTTTGTGGTTGAGAGAGACCACCAAGTGTTGTAACCCTCCTTACTTTGTGACATCCCTCTAGTGAGAGGTGATTGTGTTGATATCCCTCTAGTGAGAGGTGATTGTGGAGGTTGTGTTGGAATCCCTCACGTGTGAGGTAATTGTGGTTGAGTGGCTTTGAGCCTAATCCCTCTAGTGAGAGATTGATCATTGTTTGGCTAAGTGCCTATCCCTCTAAGTGTAGAGGTGATTTGTGTTGTGCCTTGCCTCTAGTGAGAGGTTGTATTTGAGAGAGGAGTTGTGTACTCCCAAATTGTATTTGCCCAAAATCCTCAGTGGAGGTTCCCTGTGTGGGAAGTCCTGTGTGGACGAGTTAGTGGAAATCCTTCTGTGTGAAGGCGGGGATGTAGAGCTGGGTGCTCGAACCTCGAAACATATCCTTGTGCTTGCGTTTGATCCACTTTCTCTAACGCTCTCTCTTATTTATCTTGCATTGATTCATATTGTCATATCATTCATATATGCTTGGTTTGTTTGTGTGCCTCACTTGTGGTCAACCAAGAGAGCTTCATATAGCACCTCAACTCTTATTTAGAGGAATTTAGAGGAGATAGTCCAAAGCCCTTCACCAGGAATTCGGCTACACTCTTTGGTTACACTAAGTGTGTTGCTTTAAGTTTTTAATTCCGCATCATTTGTCATTAGATTAGCCATGCACCTATTCACCCCCCCTCTAGGTGTACTTTCAATTGGTATCAGAGCCTACGCTCCTGATATTAGGTTTAACTACCAGGAGTGAGATCTTGGTTTTGCTAATCTAGATTTGCATTTGCACACATATAGTTTGCACTCATGGATAGCCCTCCCATGTTTGATATCTCAAAAATTGATATATGGAAGGTCAGATGAGTTGGTATTTAAAAGCCATATGTTTTAAAGTTTACCTTGCCATTACCAAGGAATCCTACCTTAGTAATAGCAAGCATTTAGAGGCCAATGCACTACCCCTAGAGGCACTTAGAAAATCACTTAGCAAAGAATATTTAAACATAGTTTCTCATTGTGATTCCGCCTTTGCAGTGTGGAACATCTTAACCTTTCCAAAGCTTCAATTGCCAATCTAAGTGGAGAAGGAATCTAGTGAGGATGAATCCGAACAACGTTGTTTTATGGTCCAAGGGAATGACTCCCTTGAGGTACATTCGGATACTCAACTAGATAGTGCTAGTTCTTCTTGTGATGAATATATTGATGCCGATGCGTAAAGTGAAGAACTTTTCATTGTTTGTGAAAAATTGTTAGAAAATATAAAGCTTTGAAAAGAAAAGTTTTGAACTTAATAAAGAAAATGAGGATTTGGTTTCAAAACTTGATGTGACTTTGCAAGAGAAGATTGAGATTTCAAATGAACGTGACTCATTGAAATCCCAACTTGAACTTGCCTTAAATGAAAATAAAATTTTAAAAAATAAAAATGATTGTAAAAATGTTTTGAAGAAAAATGAGACTTTAACTTCAAAACTTAATTTTGTTATAAAAGAGAATGAATCTTTGAAAATGAAAATTGCTTTAATTTTAAAGGATTTGGATTTGGTTTCTAAGAAAAATATTTCTTTGAAAAATGATATTGATTCACATGTTTGCCATGCTAGTGTAGCTTCATCATCTAGCTTACATATTGCATGCTCTACTTTATCTTCAAGTATTAAAAATGATATTTGTGTTTTGAAGAAAAGTGTTGATTATTTGTGCTCCACTTTGAGCCAATGTGCCATGAACCACACACAGTTGGAATCCATGTTTCGAAAGAAATAAGTTCCAAATATGCATACACACAAACCACGGCATACACATGCTTCTCACGTTCACACTCATAACATTATGTATGCTCATGTGTACACATGTACACATTGTGGACGTAAGGGCCACCTTGCTAAGTTTTGTTATGATAGAGTACATAATGTAAATTTAGCAAATAGATTTGTTTGGGTTAGAAAAGGAGCTAACCCCCATGGACCCAATAGAGTATGGGTACCAAAATCCACCCTATGGTATTTGATGTAGGTGTAGGCTCTCACATGACGTGAGAGTGATTGTGCCTTGAGGTGGATGCGTTCCGAGCTTAATGGTAACTATTTGGATGCATCACTTTCAAGGGGAGTTTGGTGGGAGGACCACCTTGGTTTGGAGACTTAGAGATGTACCCTCTTGGTTTTGGTAACGATCTCTAACTCCCATTTATGTTTACATGCTTTTCATGTCATTGATTTTTAGCATGTCTTGATTATTATGTTAAATGCCATGATAATTAAATTAGCGATATACATAATTAGTATTTGAGATACACCTATGTTTATATGAACCATTATTTTTGTGTACTCACTTTTCTTTAACTATTGTGTATGTCCTAGTTCTAATACATTGTATTTACATAATGATCATATTGGTTTATGTTTCATTTATGCATCATGATTTGATTATATGTTTAGATGCTAGTTTTCATTAAAACTTGAGTATATATACTTGTACAACTAGTGAGCCACAAATAGATTATTATATGTTGTGCTTGAATGTTCATTTGTACCCATTAGATGTACTAGTATAGCCTAATTTTGATGATTCATGCATTTTGACATGTATTTCCTATTTTGTGCATGTTTTCATGTTTAGCTTCATGTGTATTTCTATTTTGCCTAAACTAATAGTTATATATATACATCCTTGAGCCACTTGCCCTTTATGCATATATTTTTGTGGACTCGTTTATGTTTGGATATGTATGTATACTCTAGTTTTGGCAAAACATACATATGCCTTTAAGTTTGAATTATTTTGATGAAAAAAATTAGATTTCATGTTTTTCATGTTTAAGGAATTTCATATTGAGCTTAAATGCCTTATTCCATGACTTTTGTTGATTACATGACTTTTTACGCTCTATATTTGTTATTTTCTCATGACTTTATTTTCATGAGTATTATTGTGCTATATAGACTTTGAGTGTTGATTATGTGATTCTCATATTTTATGGAATATATTATTGTTTTATTCCTTACTTGAAGAATTTCGTACTAGTTTTCAAGATTATCATAAAACTAGTTGCGTTATTCTTCATATGGTAGAGTTTTCAAACGTGTTATAATTATTTTCAAACTTATTTTTGAAAACCCCTACCTATCTAAGGGCGGTTGGTTGGGCGACCATGCCTTGTATGCTCATATTGAAAATTAATTTAAACAAGTGTATGATAGGGTGGAAGGTATGAGTTATACACTTGATTCTCATTGTGTTTTCAATTAGTATCACAATTGATATTTATTTTGTATACTCATATTTGTTTCTATATATGTATACTTCAACTTCAAATAGTATCAATTTCGAGTGGTATTTAATTTTTCATACATATATATGTGTTTTTGATTGTGCTTACTATATATTTATATCTTTGAGCACAAATTTTGCCATGCTAAGCTTGATTTAGTCCTTTATGACAATTATTTTTCAAATTGGCATATTACACAAGCTTATGCATCGTTTTCATCAGTATTTCATAAAGGGGGAGAAATTCATGTTTTACCTTTCAATCGGTTTTGTTTTCAATTGGTATCTTACTCCCACTCTTTATGTTGAAAAATGATATCTTAGTTTTCATTTGGTTTCCTATGCTCCTAATAAAAATTATTTTCAATTGGTATATGTTTCATTTTCAATATTGGTATCAAGAATATTAAATTGATATTATTCTCTATTTGGTATCTCTATTGCAAAATGATTTTAGTGTTTAACCAAAAAGATTGGTTTATGTTTTTCAATTGGTATCAAAATTGTAAAATATTTTCAATTGGTACTAATTTTTACAATTGGTATCAAGATTTCCTATATATTATTTCTTTCAATTGATCTCAAATTTTTTTTTGGTATCTTCAAAATGTTTTGTTTATTTTCAATTGGTATCATAAATTAGTATCATGATGTTTCGATGTATACCTTCATACTAAATTGATATATTTTTCAATTGGTATCATAATGTTTTGATTTGTATTGCTTATATGCAAGGGAAGCTTAACATCTTCTCTATATATAGATTCATGTTGAGTGTATGTCATATTGAAGTGATTGACCTTTCTTTGGTATGTAGTACACGTGTGTGGTAGGAGCTTCACATCTCCTTTTATACATTGCATATTATGCTTTATGTGGTTAGGGTTTAATCATCTATTTTCATATAAATGCATGTATGCAGAGGGAGTTAACTTCACGTCTCTCCTCTTCATGAATGTATATAGCATATATACCTTTATTGTTTTGATTTATGCAAAAAGGGAGAAAAATATTATTTATTCTCTTTATTGTTTGTATCCCTTTGTTGAAGAATTGGCAAAAAGGGAGAGATATTTTGGAGTTTTATATATGCATGTTTGTTTATATGCATGTTTGTTTAAATTTGTTATCTTTTACCATTAGTATCAAGAGCATCTTTTTTTTTGATATCAAGAGCTTTTGTTGATATCTAGAGCAATATGTTTTTTAGAACTTTTTTATTTTAAAATTGGTATCAAGAGTATGTTTATTTCATTGGTATCAAATATCATGTTTATGCATATTTATGTTGAGCATTCATTGAATATCTTATTGTTTATTGTTATGCATGAGCTAAGGGGAGCTTTTATGAAGCTTAACTTTAATCCCTTATATAACTCCATGAGTGTTGTCATCATCAAAAAGGGGGAGATTGTTGGCCCAGAGGCCATTCACTCTAGTTTTGATGATGATTAACTCATGTAGTTATAGTTTACTAATAATCTTGTGATATTTAGTTTCAGATATTTAATTAAGATATTAGTATGTGATTAGCTTCAACAAAGGTGTTTTGGAGCTTTCACATGGTGATTCAAGAGCTCGAGCGTCAAGTTCACATCTAGCACTCAGTTGGAGTCAAGCTCGGTGGATCACGTTTGGATCGAGTCGACTTGGAGACGACGTTCTACAAGAAGACATCGGTTTGTTTTAGTATAGTTTGTTTAGGTCTCATTGTAAAGATTAGATAGTGTGATATGCTCAAGTTCACAATACACACACAAGTTTCATGTTTTGGTTTTTCGAGCTAACCGATGTCGATTTTCTAGTCAAAAACATAGATATAAATTTTTTACATGTATATTGGATTCTATCCATATACAGCATGCTTAAAAGTTGTTTAAATATCATGTTTTTGTATTTGCATGAGTTTTGGAGAAAACGGTTTCCATTTCAAAAATTCAAGTTTCGAAAAATACGGTTTTTGGTTTAAGGCAAATTTTCAATCTCACAAAAATAGTTCAAATTGTTTGAAATATGTGTTGAATTTTTGTCAAACATATTTGTATTTCAAAGATCTAATAAGAACTGATTTTTGTAGAATTTATGTGTATTTTATGGGATTTTTTAGTAACCTAAAAGACAAGTTTTTCAATCCCTAATTGGCTGGACTGGCTGTCTGCCGGTCGACCGAGGCAGAAGTCGGTCGACCAGACCGGTCGACCGACGTGCACAAGACGTGCACGCAGCCAGGCTGGTGGGCCGGTCGACCGGGTCGGTCGACCGCCAGAGAGCTTCTGCTCTCTGGAAAAGGCCCCGGTCGACCGGCAGAGAGTTCTGCTCTCTGTATCCAGCTCCGGTCGACCGAGCGGTCGACCGGCCGAGAGCCGTTGCTCTCTGGATCCAGGCCCAGTCGACCGAGCGGTCAGCCAGTGGGCTCAACTGTCATAAATTTGACAGTTGGCCGGTCGACCGCCCGGTCGACCGGAAGGGCAATTTTGCCCTTTGCCTGCTGTTAACGGGCAGATTGTTATGGGGCTATATATACCCCATATTTGAGTTGGTTTTTAACAAGTTTTTCAAGAGCAAAAATTCTCATTCTTTCAGTATTTAATACAAGTTTTTAAAAGAGCTTTTAGAGCCAAAAGATTGATCTTATTTGTTTTGAAAAAGGGTTGGAAAAATCAAGAAAAGGAGGGGATTGCTTTTGATCTTCATTTTATAACTATTCTAGAAGTTTTCCCAAGAGTTTTTCTTTGTGTTTTTGATTTCCAAACTCTTTATATTCTCACACTTAAGCCTATCATATCTATCCTATCTATTAGGATTTTTGTCTTGTGAGAAAGATTTGATTGTGGTTGAGAGAGACCACCAAGTATTGTAACCCTCCTTACTTTGTGACATCCCTCTAGTGAGAGGTGATTGTGTTGATATCCCTCTAGTGAGAGGTGATTGTGGAGGTTGTGTTGGAATCCCTCAAGTGTGAGGTGATTGTGGTTGAGTGGCTTTGAGCCTAATCCCTCTAGTGAGAGGTTGATCATTGTTTGGCTAAGTCCCTATCCCTCTAAGTGTAGAGGTGATTTGTGTTGTGCCTTGCCTCTAGTGAGAGGTTGTATTTGAGAGAGGAGTTGTGTACTCCTAAATTGTATTTGCCCAAAATCCTCAGTGGAGGTTCCCTGTGTGGGAAGTCCTGTGTGGACGAGTTAGTGAAAATTCTTCTGTGTGAAGGCGGGGACGTAGAGCTAGGTGCTCGAACTTCGAAACATATCCTTGTGTTTGCGTTTGATCCACTTTCTCTAACTCTCTCTTATTTACCTTGCATTGATTCATATTGTCATATCATTCATATATGCTTGGTTTGTTTGTGTGCCTCACATGTGTTCAACCAAGAGAGCTTCATATAGCACCTCAACTCTTATTTAGAGGAATTTAGAGGAGATAGTCCAAAGCCCTTCACCGGGAATTCGGCTACACTCTTTAGTTACACTAAGTGTGTTGCTTTAAGTTTTTAATTCCGCATCATTTGTCATTAGATTAGCCATACACCTATTCACCCCCCTCTAGGTGTACTTTCAAAAAGATCTTCGATTTTTACTGTACTTCTTAGACATTGAAGTAGTTAGATCCAGAAAGGGAGTATTACTCTTTTTCAGAGTAAGTATGTGCTTGATATGCTATCTGAGGTAGGTATATTGGGGTGCACAATTGCTGATGCACCCATGAAAGCTAATGTCAAGATGCTACCAGTCAGGGGGAGGTCTTAGATGATCCTGATAGGTATAGTTGGTTAGTGAGAAAGTTGACTACCTAACGGTGACTAGATCTTATATTGCATTTATTGTGAGTTTTGTAAGTTAGTTTCTCTCAGTACCAAGGGCACTTGATTGGGATGAAGGAGAGCAAATTTTTAGGTACTTAAAGAAGTCTTCGAGAAAAAAACTTCTATAATCGAATTGTGAGCACACTAGAGTTGCTTGTTTTTGAGATGCTGATTGGGCAAAATCACTTGTTCATGGGGGATCTACCACAGATTTTTGCATGTTTCTTGGAAAAAGATTGTGTCATGAAATAACAAGAACCAAAGTGTGGCGTTACGATTTAGTATCATGCAATGACGAATGTAACTTGTGAAATGGTTTGAGTCAGAGACTTATTGACTAAGCTTAATCTTGTTGTAAAGTGTCTTATGAGGTTATATTCTGATAACTAAGCTGCTATTCACATAGTTGGAAATTCAATATTTCACTACCGCACGAAACACATTGAAGTGTATTATCATTTGGTATATTAGAAGATAGAATAAAAGATTATTCAAGCTCAACTATTTTATTTAGTCATCAGTTGACAAATTTACTTACAAAATCTCTTGAGAAGACACGAGTTGACTTTATTTGTGACAAGTAGGATATGTATAATATATGCGGTCCAGCTTGAGGGGAAGTATTAGGAAATATGATTTGTATAAAGAGTGGTATATGAGTTGTATTAGGAGTAA
Organism: Agave tequilana; assembly: GCA_038442645.1. Lineage (NCBI taxonomy): Eukaryota > Viridiplantae > Streptophyta > Magnoliopsida > Asparagales > Asparagaceae > Agave > Agave tequilana. Next base: position 46,178 of record JAVJIF010019168.1, read on the forward strand.
TTACTTAATTAGGAGTCATATTACTACATAATATTAAGAGTTTTATTTCTATTAGGAGTTGTAATTATATTTGCTTATAAACAAGAGTATAGAGATGACTCAAAAACTCTCTAAATTTTATATTCTAAATCTTCTCAATTAATAGCTTACACTTTTTGTCTGATGCTCTTAATTGATAACGGCTCCAAATTTCCATCCAAATTGACTTAATGCTATTTTATAAGCATAAATGGTAATTATCTCTTGAATTAATTGCTTTCTTCTGGAGAGTGTAGGTATTTTTAAACTATTGAAAACAATTATCCAGGGACAACTTAATTTTGGACTACCACATAAAAGAGTAATCTTCTTAAACTTACATGCTTCCTGTTTCATTTATGAGGATAAATTTGAATCGAAATAAACTAGCTGTCTTAAAAATTTAACTTGAGAGTTAAACTAGAAGATCAATGGTTACAAGTATACTATAAACTTATTGCCCTTGATTAAATATCAAATTACACTTATTGTGCAGAAATCCTCCAGAAATTCTTCTTTTAAACTGATTTACGGTTAAATATTTGCTGGGAACTTAAACGAGTGGTGATAGGGGTTTATATAAAGTTGTCTCTACCTATATTTTATGACTAAAGATAGATAATAAATAAAACCATCTAATCTATCTTCATTTACCGCGTGAGCTTGGATTTCTCATTTAAAGATGATTCCCTTAACATGTTACTGGTAGTGTTGCATGCCTTTGGCTATTTGCTGTATCAGTCTACATTTTGATAATCCACAACCTTCCACTAGTAATGAAAGCCCCCATGTTGGAAGTCAGCTTGAAGTTCATATGAGAATGATGATGGTGACAAATACATTGTGTACTTTGTTCCACTTTTAAGAAAAGCCCAATATTAAAACTTTTATTTGTTGGGTTGTATACCCTCGCCCGAAGAAGATGGAGCTAAATGTATTAATTATTTAGGGGTATTATAAATGGAGTGGCCAAAAACTGAACTAGTCTGGTCTGTGCAGCAATTTGCATGAGGTTCAAACAGGCATATATCCCTGCCCTCACCATGGTCGATTTGCCAATGCCCACTTCATTCTTCTATAATTTGTGCTACAGCATTGCATTCATTGTGACATTCATTACAACCACCCCCCCCCCCCCCCCCCCCCCAACCCCAACCCAAAAAAAAAAAAAAACCCAACCCCAACCCAACCCAACCGCACACACCCAGAAGAGTTTTATGACCACAAGCCCCAACAACTGTCATTAAATTAATTAGGCAGGATACCATTACTTATGTTGCACACGTATGAGTACAGGATACGTATGTGATATGAGGGTAAACGAAAAAAATCTGGGATATGAATATATCATAGATATGGAAATAATAAAAGTATGCGTGTGCAAGAGTCATACAATGTTCATGGACGTGAAACTGCCCACACCCGCAAGCCCAAGCCTATCAGTTTTGGCCATTGTCCCAGGCCAATCCAACATATATTTTGCTCTGATAATTGAACACCATAATAGGTACATTTAACATGCATTTCTCTTTTTCATTCCTTATTATTCTTTATCTATAGCATGGATTTGTAAGTCCACAACTGCTCTGATATTGTCTTTTTTCAAGTTATGTCAATCAATAGTTACTAGAATAATCATAATTTTTATTAATAAATGAAAAGAATTTTATAAATGAATCTACAGCAATGAAATTGTAAACTCATTGTTTATGCATTACACAATTTCTTAATCTCGCATACATCTTTGATATGTATGGAATGCGTTATAAAATTTATGATATGTGAAAGGCTGACAAGTATCTGAGTGTCCTAGTTTGGATATGTATTGGATACGTGCTCTATTTTCTTGAAGTATCCATGTGACATAAACCATTACTTCCTGGTGTCACTCATGTTGAGAATCCTCACTGTTCCTATTGTTACTGCGACCAAGTGGTTTTGCTATCTGTTGGGGTAGAATCAACATTCCTGTCATCTATAACCTTACAGATGTAAGTTTTGTATCTTACTTGTCATTTGGTTAAGAACAAGCAACCTTCTACTTGTAAACTGTTGTAAAAATAATTTACGAAATATTGCTAAGCTATTTAAATTAAACTTTCAAGAAGGAAAGAAACTTCTCTATTTTGATCAAGGCGTGCGGAGCACTGTCCTTAAGAGTAGATCGCGCCCCTCTGAGAGATTATCTCGGTGCAGCAGGTTGATGGCGGCCTACCCTTCAGGATTTAACGATCGCTGGCCCTGCAAGCGTGCACTCGCAATGCACAGGCCCTCGAACAGCTCGGTTTTGTTTCCTTCAGAGATGTAGGAAGAACTGAAGAGTTTAAGAAATTTCAGAAAGGAAGAAGATAGTTGAGCTGTGTTTTTGAGGGCAGGGAATAAGTCCTTTATAAAGAGAGTTAATTATCATTAGAAAATCTTTGGGAAGAGAAAACATTCCTTGGACAGAGAACCAATCTTTGAAAAGTGTCACTGCAGAACTTGGGAAGAGAGCTATCAACGGTTAACTCTGACATAACAGGACATGGAAAGATACGAATCTCAACAGTTATCTCTGACCCAAATATTTGACAGGATTTGAAAAGATTTTATTTTAATTTTAAATCCAAAAATAAAATTGGCAAAACTTAGCCTATTCGGACACACCCTCGAGGCTCTGAAACCCGAATTTGTACCCCCCTGCGCGTGCGATGCGGGCGCACATGCGCATTAAGGTTTTCCGGATCCGACAACCCAATTTCCTTCACTGGGCCTCAATGGGCTTGTGTGCGCGCGAGCACCCCCTAGTTTCTAGCCCACACAACCCATCATGAAGGAAACTCCATATATAAACACTAAAGAGTTCTTGAACTATCCAATGTGGGACTAAATGAACTTTGCTTAATTTTGAAATACCCTCAAAATACTAACAATCCCCCACTATTTCAAAATTAAAAGGAAGGATAATAGGAACGAGAAAGAAGAGGAGGAAACATAATAACTCAATGCATCAATAGTGGTGACTTTGGTCTATGAACCACTACCTAGGATGTGTAGGTGTGTCCCACAGAAAATTGGTGAAACATAAAGTTTCTATGAACCAATTTTCCTAATTATGGATCATTGACATACTACCCACATATCATTCATAGAACCGAGCTGTTCAAAACGGGTTGGCGCGAATCAGCCATGCGCCCTACCTGGATATTCATGAGCGCTATAGAGATTATGTCTACATTCTCATAGGAAGCGACCCCACTTTCACACTCATATAGGTGGATCCATCTAGTGTGCATTGCAATTAAACACACCACCCAATAAGAGCTATAGTAATCCACTAAGAGCTAATGCTCATCCTTTACACATTACAATTTGCACTATTTATATCATAGGAAGGGACTTCTCAATAATAAAATAATGATAATGCATCACCAAGTCAACAAATGATTTGTTATTACCCATATGAACCTACTTCATGAGTTCATCAATCACATATGTTGGGTTACTATCATTTTTGACTCTTTGCCATAGACATGAGTCACATTCCCCTCGATGTATTCTCCACTAGTTTTCTCCCTGGTGGTTTGGTAAATGGATCACTTATATTAAGCTCTGACCTCACATAGTCAAGAGATATGATCCCATCATCTAGCAGCTGCTTTACAATTTTGTCATAGGCGTATATGCCTACTCTTTCCATTGTATATTTTATTCTTAACTCTAGCAATAGTAGCTTGGTTATCATAATGAATAGACACAGACGAAGCTGGTCTCTATCAAATTGGTATATCAATCAAACGATTCCTGAGCCACTCAGCTTCAGTACCTGCCTTCTCTAAGGCAACAAACTCAGACTCCATAATGGAGCGAGCTGTGACGGTTTGCTTGGATGATTTCAAGACACCGCACCCCCACTAAGTGTGATCACATATCCACTTGTAGACTTTAACTCATCAGAATCGGAGATCCAGTTAGCATTTGAGTATCCCTCTAAAGCAGAAGGAAAGCCACAATATGTAAAACTATAATTAATAGTTTATTTTAGATACTTTAGAACTCGATATAATGCTGTCCAATGGTCCTTATTAGGACAGTGAGTGTAACGACTAAGTCGTCCCACGGCATAAGCAATGTCAGGTCGTGTATAATTCATCAACTGCATTAAACTACCAATGATTTATGCATACTCAGATTGTGACACACTTTGTTCTTTATTCTTTCTTAAGTGAATGCTGCCATCATAAGGTGTGGAAACAGGAGTGTAGTCAAAATGACCAAATCTTTTCAACATTCTTTCTATATAGTGTCCTTGTGAAAGCATGATACGATCAGAATCTCTAGTTATTTTAATTCCTAAGATCACATCAACTTCACCCATGTCTTTCATCTCAAAATTAGAGGACAAAAATGATTTGGTATCATTTATAATTTTTAAGTTTGTACCAAATATAAGCATATCATCAACATATAAACATATGATAACACCAACATTATCCTCAAATTTAGTATAGATACATTTATCAGCCTCATTAATCTGATAACCATAGGAAATAAGAACACTATCAAATTCATCATGTCATTGTTTGGGTGCTTATTTTAAACCATATAAAGATTTTATAAGTTTGAAGACTTTGTGTTCATTTTCAATTGTCACACAACCTTCGGGTTGGTCCATGTATATTTCTTCTTCCGGTTCTCTATTTAAGAATGCAGTTTTAACATCCATTTGATGTATCACAAGCTTATGAATAGATGCTAAAGTAAACAACACTCTAGTAGATGCAATTCTAGTCACAGGAGCAAATGTATCAAAATAATCAAAGTCTTTCTTTTGAGTATATCCTTTAGCAACCAATTTAGTTTTAAATTTATCCAAAGACTCATCAGGTTTCAGTTTTCTTTTAAATATCCATTTGCAACCAATTGGTTTTGCACCTGGTGGCAAATCAACAAGTTCCCAAGTGTGATTTGATAATATGGATTCTAATTTATTATTAATAGCCTCTTTTCAGAATGGAGCATCTGGAGAGGAGATAGCCTCTTTATAAGTGAGAGGGTCATCACCAATAAGAAATGTAAAGAAATCTTTACCAAAGTCAGTTTCTTTTTGAACTCTTTTACTTCTTAGTTCAATCTCTTCATTATCATCAGATTCTTGTGCATGACTAGATGATGAAGCATGAGATGGTTTATCAACATGAGTTTTCAATGGAAAAATATGCTCAAAGAATTCTACATTTTTAGTTTCAACAATAGTGTGGACCTCCATAACATTATTATCACTTCTAGTCACAAGAAACCTATATGAAGTACTATGATGTGCATAACCTATAAATATGCAGTCAAAGGTTTTGGGTCCTAGTTTCTTTCTTTTGGGTTCAGGTAGAAGAACCTTAGTTAGACACCCCCACACTTTTGAATAATTTAAGTTTGGTGCATGTCCTTTCCAGATTTCATATGGGGTTATGCCAGTTTTCTTATAGGGTATTCTATTTTGAATATGACAAGCAGAGAGTATAGCCTCCCCCCGCAGGTTCAGAGGTGCACAAGAACTTATAAGCACAACATTCATCATATTTTTGAGTGTTCTACGCTCTAGAGATTATGTCTACATTCTCATAGGAAGCGGCCCCACTTTCACACTCATATAGGTGGATCCATCTAGTGTGCATTGCAATTAAACACACCACCCGATAAGAGCTATGATAATCCATTAAGAGCTAATGCTCATCCTTTGCACATTGCAATTTGCACTATCTACATCATAGGAAGGGACTTCTCAATAATAAAATAATGATAGTGCATCACCAAGTCAACAAATGATTTGTTATTACCCATATGAACTTACTTCATGAGTTCATCAATCACATAAGTTGGGTTACTATCATTTTTGACTCTTTGCCATAGACATGAGTCCCATTCCCCTTGATGTATTCTCCACTAGTTTTCTCCTTGGTGGTTTGGTAAATGGATCACTTATATTAAGCTCTGACCTCACTTAGTCAAGAGATATGATCCCATCATCTAGCAGCTGCTTTACAATTTTGTCATAGGCGTATATGCCTACTCTTTCCATTGTATATTTTATTCTTAGTTTTAGCAATAGTAGCCTGGTTATCACAATTAATAGACACAGACGGAGCTGGTCTCTTCCAAATTGGTATATCAATCAAAAGATTCCTGAGCCACTCAGCTTCAGTATCTGCCTTCTCTAAGGCAACAAACTCAGACTCCATAGTGGAGCGAGCTGTGACGGTTTGCTTGGATGATTTCCAAGACACCGCACCCCCATCAAGTGTGATCACATATCCACTTGTAGACTTTAACTCATCAGAATCGGAGATCCAGTTAGCATCTGAGTATCCCTCTAAAACAGAAGAAAAGCCACAATATGTCAAACTATAATTAATGGTTCCTTTTAGATACTTTAGCACTCGATATAATGCTGTCCAATGGTCCTTATTAGGACAGTGAGTGTAACGACTAAGTCGTCTCACGGCATAAGTAATGTCAGGTCGTGTATAATTCATCAAGTACATTAAACTACCAATGATTTTTGCATACTCAGATTGTGACACTTTGTTCTTTATTCTTTCTTAAGTGAATGCTGTCATCATAAGGTGTGAAAACATGAATGCAGTCAAAATGACCAAATCTTTTCAACATTCTTTCTATATAGTGTCCTTGTGAAAGCATGATACGATCAGAATCTCTAGTTATTTTAATTCCTAAGATCACATCAACTTCACCCATGTCTTTCATCTCAAAATTAGAGGACAAAAATGATTTGGTGTTATTTATAATTTCTAAGTTTGTACCAAATATAAGCATATCATCAACATATAAACATATGATAACACCAACATTATCCTCAAATTTAGTATAGATACATTTATCAGCCTCATTAATCTGATAACCATAGGAAATAAGAACACTATCAAATTTATCATGCCATTATTTGGGTGCTTATTTTAAACCATATAAAGATTTTACAAGTTTCCAGAATTTGTGTTTATTTTCAGTTGTTACACAACCTTCGGGTTGGTCCATGTATATTTCTTCTTCCAGTTCTCCATTTAAGAATTCAGTTTTAACATCCATTTGATGTATCACAAGCTTATGAATAGATGCTAAAGTAAACAATACTCTAGTAGATGCAATTCTAGTCACAGGAGCAAATGTATCAAAATAATCAGAGTCTTTCTTTTGAGTATATCCTTTAGCAACCAATCTAGCTTTAAATTTATCCAAAGTCCCATCAGGTTTCAGTTTTCTTTTAAATATCCATTTGCAACCAATTGGTTTTGCACCTGGTGGCAAATCAATAATTTCCCAAGTGTGATTTGATAATATGAATTCTAATTTATTATTAATAGCCTTTTTTCAGAATGGAGCATCTGGAGAGGAGATAGCCTCTTTATAAGTGAGAGGGTCATCACTAATAAGAAATGTAAAGAGATCTTTACCAAAGTCAGTTTCTTTTTTAACTCTTTTACTTCTTTTTAGTTCAATCTCTTCATTACCATCAGATTCTTGTGCATGACTCGATGATGAAGCATGAGATGGTTTATCAACATGAGTTTTCAATGGAAAAACATGCTCAAAGAATTCTGCATTTTTAGTTTCAACAATAGTGTTGACCTCCATAACATTATTATCACTTCTAGTCATAAGAAACCTATATGAAGTACTATGATGTGTATAACCTATAAACATGCAGTAAAAGGTTTTGGGTCCTAGTTTCTTTCTTTTGGGTTCAGGTAGAAGAACCTTAGCTAGGCACCCCCACACTTTTAAATAATTTAAGTTTGGTGCATGTCCTTTCCAGATTTCATATGGGGTTATGCCGTTTTTCTTATAGGGTATTCTATTTTGAATATGACAAGCAAAGAGTATAGCCTCCCCCCACAGGTTCAGAGGTGCACTAGAACTTATAAGCATAGCATTTATCATATTTTTGAGTGTTCTATTTTTCCTTTCAGCAACACCATTAGATTCAGGTGAATATGGAGGGGCAGTCTCATGAATTATGCCATGTTGTTCACAAAATTCATTAAATTGTTTAAGTTCATATTCACCACCTCTATCCGATCTCAATCTCTTGGTTTTCTTATTTAGTTGATTTTCAACTTCTAATTTATATTTCAGAAACATTTCAAAGGCTTCGTCTTTAGATCTTAACAGATAGACTACAGTATATGTAGAACAGTCATTAATAAAGGTGATATAGAATCTTTTACCACCTTTAGTTAAGTTATTTTTAAGGTCACCAAGATCATTATGAATAAGCTCAAGCAATTCAGATTCTCTTTGTACACTTTTGCATGATTTCTTAGTGGATTCAGATTCAACACATATTTCACATTCGTCATGATCAGATATAGTTACATTATGCAAGAGACGTATATCTTTCATTTTCTTAATATAAGAAAAACTGACATGTCCTAACCTACCATACCAAAGATCATAAGAGTCAATCATGTAAGCAGAAGAAGTAGATGCATTTCCATTCATGATTCAAGTACATTCAACATAAATAAACTCTGACTGCAGTACTCTTTACTAACAAATTGTCCATTCCTAGTCATTACAATTTTATCAGATTCAAAACAGACCTTAACTCCCAGTCAAGAAGGGAAATAGAAATGAGGTTTCAACGAATCTCAGGAACATGAAGCACATCTGTAAGAGAAAGGATCTTCTCTGAAGTGAGCTTGAGAAGCACCTTTCCCTTACCTACAATGGGTGAGGGCCTCGAATCGCCCATGAACATTTGTTCACCATCATCAACAGAGGAGTAAGAAGAGAAAGCTCCTCTGTCGGCACATATATGTCGGGTTGCCCCGGAATCAATCACCCAATTCTTATTATGTGTAACCATGTTAACTTCAGAGATTACAGCAGCAATAATGTCACTCTCAACCAGGCTAGCTTATGATTTGAATGGAGCCTCACCAGTCTTCCGGAACCTAACTGTGCTGAGTAGTGTCCGGGTTTTCCAAACACAAAACAGTTTCCTTTCTTCTTGAAAGTAGAGTTAGGGTTTCTTTTCATCTTAGGATTCTGATTTGATTTGAAGTTTGGCTTATGAAAATATTTCTTTGGTTTAGAAGGCTTGCTTTCAATTAGATTTGCCTTGGAAGTAAGCTCCTTGGCCCTTTCTGTTTTCTCTCGTTCTTTATTTTTCTCTTCAATTCTAATATGAATTATTACATCTTCAAGGTTCATTTGTTTTCTTTTATACTTTAGTTCTTTCTTGTAATCTTTCCAGGAGTCGGGGAGTTTTTCAATTAGGACTTCAGCAATAAAGGCTTCGGGTAGGGTGATATTTTCATTTTTAAGATCATCAATTAGAACATGGTATTCATGAATTTGGGAGGAAATATCTTTTCATCAGACATGACAAAATTCAGAAAATTTTCAATAGCAAATTTTTGAGTTCCAGCATCTTCAAGAATGTATTTCTTATTAAGACTTTCTCAAATCTCAGTTACAGTTTTATAAGAACAGTAAACATCAAATAATGCATTACTAAGTGTGCTGAGAATGATGTGTCTACAAATTTTGTTGGCCTTTTCCCAGTTTTGCAATTCTTTTTCTTTCTCTGATTTAGGATCAGTTATAGCGAAGACATAACCAGTTACATCAAGCGTAGACATAACTTTTTCTTACCATCTTTTATAGTGGGTTCCATTAAATGGTTCAATTCTAGAGATGTCAGGCAGAGACTTAACATTAGTAGCAACAAGCATAGCAGTATCCATATCTACTCTTAAGATTGTTGTACAAATAATTTACGAAATACTGCTAAGCTATTTAAATTAAACTTTCAAGAAGGAAAGGAACTTCTCTATTTTTATCGAGGCGTGCGGAGCACTGTCCTTAAGAGTAGATCGCGCCCCTCTGAGAGATTATCTCGGTGCAGCAGGTTGATGGCGGCCTACCCTCCAGGATTCAACAATCGCTGGCCCTGCAAGCGTGCACTCGCAATGCACAGACCCTCGAACAGCTCGGTTTTGTTTCCTCTAGAGACGCAAGAAAGAATTGAATAGTTTAAGAAATTTCAGAGAGGAAGAAGATGGTTGAGTTGTGTTCTTGAGGGCAGGGAATAGGTCCTTTATAAAGAGAGTTAATTATCATTAGAAAATCTTTGGGAAGAGAAAATAATTCTTGGACAGAGAACTAATCTTTGAAAAGTGTCACTGCAGAACTTGGGCATAGAGCTCTCAACGGCTAACTCTGACATGACAGGACATGAGAAGATACGAATCTCAACAATTATCTCTGACTCAAATATTATGACAGGATTTGAAAAGATTTTATTTTAATTTTAAATCTAAAAATAAAATTGGCAAAACTTAGCCTATTCGGGCATACCCGCGAGGCTCTGAAACCCGGATTTGCACCCCCCTGCGCGTGCGATGCGGGCGCACATGCGCATTAAGGTTTTCCAAACCCGACAACCTAATTTTCTTCACTGGGCCTCAATGGGCTTATGTGCGCGCGAGCACCCCCTAGTTTCTATCCCACACAACCCATCATGAAGGAGACTTCATATATAAACACTAAAGAGTTCTTTACCTATCCAATGTGTGACTAAAGGAACTTTGCTTAATTTTGAAATACCCTCAAATACTAACATAAACAACTTGAGCAGGATTAGCTCCATTCGAGAAAATTTCATTCATGTACATGCACGGAGATAGTCTGATAGTTATCTGTCTTGTGCCTTTTCCTCGACGTGTATTCTTTTATTGCCATCTACTTTCTAATTTGAGCTTGTTGCCTTCAAGGGACGCCTACCAAAAAACTAGCAAATTCTAAACTAAGCATGTTATGACTGTTACCTAAAATGCACTAAACACCTACTCTTGTCAGTTACTTTTGTTGAGCGCGCTGAATCCATTCCATATCTGTGCATTTGATCTTCTTCGCCTCTAGGATTTCTTATGAATGATGCAGATTAATAAATATGGTATCCTGCAATTGTGTTGCCATTCGTTGTTTTGTAATACAAAGGTTACTGAATGGTCATCCAGATATGTTACATTCTCAAAGCCGGAGGAAGCTGTACGATGCATTCAATTTGTAAATGGCTTCATCTTAAATGGTAGCCCTTTAAAGTAAGTTGTACTCATTGCCACTGTAAGTCAGGCACTGTTGTATTTTACTTACTTCCTTCTGTCCTGTTCTTGTAGAGCATGTTATGGTACATCAAGATACTGCCATGCATGGATACAAAAGAAGGTGACTGTTTGCATTGCTTTTATCTTTTACTTGGCTTGTATGCAAAAATGGATGGGTATGCTGTTAATCCTTTAACTATGTTTACTGGGACAGCCTTGTAAGAATCAAGATTGTGCATATCTACATTATGTTGCACCTCAAGGAGACATTTGCACAAGAGATGAGGTGGCTTCGGTTTGTACAAAGTACGACGACTTCCCATGTGTTTATAGTTCTTCTTGCACAAGAAGTTACAGTTATATTTTCATCTCAAACCTTTCAAGTCTGTATTCATACTTGATCATTGCACATTTAAATTCTGACATGTGAATTGTGGAATTGTTGCTTAATGCTCTGTTTAGTTTGTGATTTTATGCCTGCATAAAAAAAAGTCATTCCCTTTATGCATTTGAATATGTTTTCTATGTTTAAGTATGGGCAGACATCCTGAATATCAGAATTTAGTCTTTCCTCTGACCTGAGAATGTTCAAGAACACATAGATCTCGTCTATGTCTTGGGAAGTTTCAAGTTTATAGAAGTCCCAAAAATAGCCTATTAGCCTCATGGAAAAAGACAGTTAACCAATCTCTTCTTCCCCTTTTAGCTCGAATGCAGGGTTGGAAATGCTTTATATTTTCTCAGTGCAAATCTTCATCAGGAAATACTTTTATAATTTTACTCACCAAAGCAATTGAAATCCAACTGAAAATTAGAAATAGAACCTGAGAGGCTAGACCAACCCAAGGCAATCTTCATTAGGACAAAAAACTAGGCCTCATTGTGGCGTAGATTATTTTCTTGTTCACAATTTAAGGAAAAAGGAATGACTTATTGGCGTGCATATAAAGCATCATGAGTTGGTTTGGAGGAGTAATTGATTAGATACCACGAAGCATAATCTTTTAAAGAAACAAATTTTACAGCAATAGATCCAACCAGTATGAGAGCCCTTCAGCTCCTACATCTTCATAGCAACAACTCTGCCACTGCAACCCTTCGAGGAAAACAAGGTTAAGAATATAATTTTTGGGTGGGTTTCCAAGCTCTTTTCCAAGAGAGTAGTACTCGCAAGTAATCCATGAGATATTGCTCCCATTTAAAGCAATTCCCGAGCTTTTAATTGCAAAGTTCTGATCAAATTCCACGACGACAATTTAGAATGGATTGCCAGCTAAACATGGTTCGAGGAAGATGTGATTCATAGAACAAAAGCAGGATGGTTAAAGCAGAGGAGTGCCTCACGGTGTTTTATGTGATTGCAGAATACCTATAAAATTGAAGGAAAAAAAATTATAGAATGGCTATAAGCCCTGCTACATGCTATAGTTCAGAATGTTGGGCAATTCAGAAGAAATAAGTGTAGTATAAATGAGAATGTTGAGACGGATGAGTGACAATACTACTAGATAGGATAAGAAATGGATGTGTCCTTGGAAAGTTAGTTTCCTCCTATTGAGAATAAAATGAAGAAGAATCGATTGAGATGTTTTGGGCACGTGCAAAGCAGACCAATAAGTGCACCATTAGGAGAAGTGAAGGAACACAGTTAACAGGGCAACCAAGGCTAGAAAGAGGCCTAAACGAACCTAGATGGAGATAATTAAGAAGAATATGTTAATGCTTCGTGTTACTGAGGAGATGGCCCTTAGCAGAGTTGAAATGAACAAAATGATTCATGTAGTAGACCCCAAGATTTTGGATTGTTGTATTATTTTACGTCTTTATTTGGACTATTTCCTTTCGCTTAGTGTGTGTCTGGTAATGCTTCTACTTATGGATAAGTCCGTTTAAAAAGACTTATCCAAGAGCACATTCTAGAAAAGATCTTTTGTTTAGCTAGGTGTAGAGTTCATTTAAAATTTTAAATGCTTATAAGAAAAATCAAGAGTTGGACTAGGATCCTATCGATAAAATTTAAGTAAAGATCCTATCATGTGAAAAATATATATTTTGCAACCAAAATGGATGATCGAAATCATTTAAAATGCCTAAAAGCAAAAAGCCAAATAGTTTGTGGTTTTTTATATGTGCATGAAGTGGCCTAAAATTAGACGTCTGAAAAATAGAGAGTTCAGTTGATCTATGATTGGAAAAATAAGAATTGAGGATCAAATCCTTGGATCATAATCTAAACACTTCAAAACTCTTGGATTTTTTTTTGTTGTGTAAGAAACATTCTCGACCGTAAAACTTAATAATTCACTACTTTTTGCTGTATATTCTTTGGCTACTTGATCGATGGGTAAGAAAACTTAAAATAGTCTAAATTTTGAGTTTTAGTCACTTCAAATAGTTTACATCAACTTCACTCAAAGTGGATTTTTTAAATGGATGCCTATTCACCTAATTCCAATGCTCCTTGGAGGAGTTATGTCAAGTCAAACTTGAAATATCAATGTCTAAAATAAATTTGTTGGAGGGAGTTAAAATAGGAATGTCTGTGTGAGAGACAGTTTAGATAAGCTTCATAACTATAGTCGGAGAAAGAGAGAAGAATATGATTAGAGATCAGATAACATGGGAGATCATGCAAAAGAAAAATAAGGAGAGAAAAGAGATGATCACATATGTTAACTTTTGAATTTGGCATTTGAGAAAAGAAATTTTTTTCTTGGTTTCTCCAATTGCATGTTTTTGACTTTTGCTTTCCTTAAAAGGTATGTTTTAAAGCGACTGCCAGATCCTCAATTTTTATTAAAAGCCCTTAGTTGCTTTAAAAGCGGTGAAAGCACTTATGAGAAGCAACGTCAAACAAACCCTTAGATGATCTTGAGTCTTGCTTCTTGGTTTCATACACGACTGATTATCAAGGTTGTGTGACATGGCTCTTCTTTTGTTCATAGTTACCTTGGCTAGAATTTTGGCAAGATCTAAAAAAGTTGACATGCATCAACTTTGGTCAATTTTTTGTGCAGTTTTCTCCACTTGCATGTGCTCCATGGCTAATTTCCATTTTGATGCTACAAAGCTTAGATGGTGGTGATAGAAAAATAAAGTGTAGAATTGTAAATTAATTTTAAGAAATTTAACTAATTTAACTAAATAAATATATTTTTCCTATCAATTGATTGGTGAGTGGTGGAGAGGACGCCACACGCTTGAGGGATTAGGCCGGTGACTAAGAGGCTTGAATACCTTCGTCAGAGAAAAAAAGTTAGTGAAGATACCTTAGCATGGTAGTTGATGTAATACCATTGCTCTAATAATGTAGTTAATTCACATAATGCTGATACTTTGGCAACTATATAGAATAGCCACACCATTTCTTGCTGTGCCCTCATTTTTTTGTGCTTGCTACTTTAGAATTTTCTGTATGTCCTGTCTTCTTTTGGGCATCTTTGTCCATGCATCTTAGTTTGGCAATAAAAGATATGCTTTTAAGATACAAATGCAACCATTTCCACAATACTCTACATTCCTGGTGATGGTAGTAAATTTGTTGTAAAGTTTTAAAGCTTCACGAAAATAGGATGCATTAATAAGCCACTTCCTATTACAACTTGGGATATTATTTTTCTTGTTTATAATTATCTAATAATATATTCTTGATACGTTAGTTGTCCTTAATTTGGAAATATATAAATTAAGTCTTAGGAATGGGTAAGCATCTGGATGGAAGCCTCCTAAATGGATCTCATCACGAAGCGAATATGCCTACTCCATTTTCCCCAAGAAAGATATTGGGGGGGGGGGGGGGGGGGGGGTGTTCTCTTGAGAAAGTTGTCAATGAAATGAATTAGACAAGATATGATGATTCTTGTGTAGAACCGAAAGCACCCAATACACTAGAAAGGTTGAAGACCATGACCAAGAAATGGGATTTAGAGAAACTGTTACTTGGAACTAATTCACGTTAATTTACAAGGACCTTCATTTTATATTTTCCATTCAAATATCTTTCTATTCTTTGGAGAAAGGGTAGTATCTACATCTTTATGCGGCAACTTTTGTGGTGGGAGTTTCATTCCCCTTATCATTTTACTGAGACCACTCTGCATTATAATTGTCGAATTGCATTCATTTTTCCAGTTGGATGTTCGTATTGGTAAATGACATCATCATCTGAGGACTACCGCATCTTCACTTATTTTTCTGTTTTAAACCAGTAAACTTCAGCAGTGTCTGGGAACTACTTCACTTATCCCAAGGTGTTCAGGAAGTTTCTTACCTCCAGCAACGGGCTGCTACTGTAGCTGTGCAGGGAAACCTCCTGTTTCATCAGTAATTCCTGTAAGGAAACTCTATTCTGATCTCTGTGATTTGATTGTTTTGTTTCCTCTCTCTCTCTCTCTCTCTCTCTCTCTCTCACACACACACACACACACACACACACACACAAAAGTTTGCGTGGATTTTATTTAGCACCATCTGTTCCAGCAAATTCTGCCTAGTTAGTGCTTTGTTTTGAGACTTTTGACAACCATAACCAGCTGGTTTTCCATTCTTTTTGTTTGGGCAATTTTATTTCTTACTTTGCAAGTCATTCCGATTATTTTGCAACTAGTTTATTTCAAAGTGTTTTTACAAACTTCCATCTATGTTGTTCTAGCTTGTCTTTTATTTGCTGACCCTTCCATGCGAATCTGAGCATTTTTCATATGCGAGAACTCATTTTCATCTTTTCCATGACTTGGTTCTTAATTGTTGTGATTCCTGCCTCGTGGGAGTTTCTATTCAATTGTCTACTCATTTGTAGTTATATTACTAAATTTCTCTTTTATCATGGCATGCAGCATGCTTTTCTCTCTACATTTTATCCTTAGCTAGGAATTTGGCACCACACTTGGGAAATTCTCATCAGGGCCACGGCCAGTCCTAGGTCAGATTTTGCACCAAATGTGCCAGGGGCCTGCTCAATATGAAGTTGTGTTCCATATCGTACTCCCATTGAGATCGGAAAAGGATTGACCAGTGATTATTTATTTGCAAGATGTGGCCTCTTAAAAGAGCTGAATGGAGAAAGAAGATGCATGTAACCAACCCTCTGGTCATAGTAGTCTCCTCCAAGGGAAAAAGAAGTAATTGACCCAAAATTTAGTATAAATGCTTTATGTTGTATCCGTCCATCACTCCATTTGCACAATACCCTAAAGAGAAAAAATCAGTCACATACTCAAAAGCAAAAACAATAACATTTTGAAATCATTATTTCTTCTTTGTTTCCTCCTCTAATTGAATGCTGGAGGTCCAAACTACTTCAACTATTTGAACTACAAGACATGCTTACTACTATTGCCATACTTTATGCTAAAATTATTAAGCCTTTTTGACATGTAGAGGTATGCATTCCATTTTCTGTGTTCCTGTACCCTCCATGTTGGGGGATCGATAAAAACGGCGATGAAAAAAGAGTCAAGATCACAGATTATTGAAGATGAAGACACGAGAAATTACATGGAAAATCCAAATCGGAAAAATCACGAAATCGCACACAAATCCACTATTTCACAGAGAGATTACAGGGAAGATAAAGGAGAACCTCACAGCCGCTCTATACCAATAGCACTCAATTTTCATCATTATCCCTAATGACAACGCATTCCCTTTTATAGAGATAATTAGGTTTACAAGTTGTGAAATCACTAAACAACCCTTAACGTGTTCCCCAAGTTTTGCTGGCAAATAAGCTTTCAAACTGGACTACTTCCAAGCTGGGCTGGGCCGCTTTCAGCAAGCACCTGCCTCAGAGTGCCTCCCCTCTGACTAGATGCTTCCGAGTAAACCTCGGAGGCTCCACCATTTTTGGAGACTATAGCTCCGAGAACTTAGCCTCTCCGTGCGCCCCTTCACTCAGGCCTTGCCGTTAGCTGAAACTTCGAACTCGTCCAAATGTTATGCTCAGAGTGCTCCGACCTCCCTTCGAGATCCCGACTCCCGCAGCGACGACTCGTCAAGGCAATAATTAGACTCCACAACTCAACGATCATTGATATAGCAGCAACACCCTATCTTTCTCTTGTACTTCTCCGATTCTCTAATCATAGTTGTTGTGATGAAATTGATATCCTACGATACCAATTGTTACTCCTAGGATCGACGTTTGCGGAACTTGACAATATGATCAGTACTTGTAAAAGAAAATTGTTGTAAAGTAAACTAGCAATACTTAGACAAAAGAGTAATAAGAAAAAATGCGAGGATTTAACGAGGTTCAACCCAAACTTGGCTTATGTCCACAAGAAGAGAACTTGAGAGAGCTTTATTAAAAACTTTGTACCTTTTCTCTTAATGCAACAAGAGTATTCACCTTCTTTCTTAATCTAGACTTAGATTATAAGAATGTTATCTTATGTCTATGCACCTTCACCTTGCTCCTCTCTTTACTTGGCTTCCCTCTGATCTCCTTAGTGTTCTCCACCTTTTTCTCCTTGAGATTAGCTTACTTGAGGCAATTACAATGTTGGATTATAAACTTTATTTATAGGATTTTACAATACAACTCCTATTTGGACTATGAGATGATCTTGGCATTTGGATGGTTGAAGAATCTTGATCAATCCTTTTAGGAGTTGATCTCTTTGATCTAGAAGGATTCTAAACCCTTTATTCTTTAGAAGCAAACTTTCATTGAAAAGGAATTGAATCTTATTCATGCTCCTCCTGAAAAGAAACTCGCAATCGCCTGAAAAGGAAAGTGCTTCACCTTGATTTGCTTTTTCTGCTTTAAGTCATCGTTTTCTCCAACTCAATTGAATTTTATTGGACTATCATCTCTTCTTGAAAAACAAGGCAAAAATCCTAACAATCTCCACCTTGACTTGCTTTTCAAACCTTTAGTAAAACAACTTTGTTGACACTTAAAAAACAAGATTCTTATTGGTCCAAACAATGTCTAAACTTGTTGACATTTACAAAAGACAAGTGACAGACGAGCTGAAGACCAGTTTTCACCCATCTCCGAGGGACAAGGAAGCAACTTGGACTCCACTGATCCAGCAAGCAGACAGTAAGCCCGGATTGTTTCTGAACAGACCTCAGCAGGTCTAAGATGCTACCACTTAGCATCACATGAGCCAAAGGGATAGCCTCGTTTGAGAGGCTAGGATCACCCGACTTCGCCTTGAAGCCATTCAAAGCCTCGCCAGGAAGCTAACTCATAGCTTCGCCAGAGGAAGTCAGCTTCGCCCTGAAGCAATTCACAACTGCGCAGAAAGGGTATATGGTAGCTTCGCCACAGACGACATCTAGCTCCGCCGAAGAGCTTTCTTCTGACTTCGCTAGATACTGCCTCCAGCTCCGCTGTGAGTTCAAAGCGGGCATCGCCGCTGCTGGTCTGCTATGGTCAACCTTTGACCAATCAAATCTCCAGATGAGATCAGATCAAATCCAATCAAGATCAAATCCAACTGAGATCAAATCTGGCAGTTGATTGCCACAATCTCTTGACTCTTCTAAAACGAGTAAGAAGATCAGGGGAAATCCTCTAACGATATGGAAAGGATCAAAACAAATCAAGAGGATCAACCGACCTGCCATTTCTAGCTTCGCAGAAGCTGATCCTAGCCTCGCAGCAAGGCTACTTTCCATATTTAAACAGATTTGATTCAATCTGTTTCCATATTTTCAAGGACAATTATACCCCTGTTCTCCTTATAAATAGCCCACCAGGGGCACAAGGAGGAAAGACCACACAAAGAGGCGATACGCAAGAGAGAAGACTCCACAAGCAGAGACTTCTTCACAAAGCACCGTGCGTTCTTGAATTCAGAGACTTTATAGAGAATTGCTTCTCTAATCAGGGTGCTGATACCCTAATACCTTCTTCTCAAGGAATCTCCGGAACCAGGCGAGAAGGAATTCCTAATTGAAGGCCGCTTTGAGAAGTAGCAAGATTCTCTGATTCCCCGAACCAGGCGAGAAGGGAATCTCATCGCTCGCATCGTCAAAGGGACAAAGTGGTCGCGCGCTGACCAGACTCCTATCGGCACACTTCTCCAGAATCTCTGAGGAGATCTACTTGTAATCTTTTTAAGAATACTTGTAATTTAGCTCCTCAAACTCTTTTTATTGTAAGTTTTCCCCTTTGCAAATCAATGGAAAACAAGATGGCGGCTCCGCTGGGGATTAAATTCTCCACTGCCGAGAATCAAGTGTCGCAATGCGACGAACAGACCTTCGGGTCTAACTCTGAATTCAGAAAAGCCGGTGCAGCCAGAGCCTCTCTGGCTAAATCTTCAAAGAAAGTCTCTGCGGAGACAGAAAAGGTTCTCTGCGAACCTACTGCGGTTCTCTGGCGCAACAAGGAAGCACGTCCGCAGTCCAAGTCCTTCACTTTCGAGAACCTGGTCGTTCAATTCGACCAAGGAAGATTTGAAGAAGTCCTCTCTGGGGGTGGCCTAATGCTTCGAGCACGGAAGCATAGGACGGTCTCCACGGCTAAGGTTTCGGAACAGAAACCAGAAGCAGAATTCTGCCAACACCCTCCAGTCTCGCGTGTGACTAATCAGGTTCCTTGCGAACCTAAGTATCCTCTGTCAAAGCGGATGGGAGGCTTAAACAAAAGTCTCTGGCCGAAGCCTCAGGCGTAGCTACGCCAAAACCGCGCCTCTCTCGCGAAGAAAAAGGCAAGATGCCTGTCTGCTCCAACAATACTGCTAATCGCGAAGTCACGACGACAATCATACCGTCGCCCAATTCAAGAGCAGCAACGTCTCGCGCCGGCCTCGTTCTCATGAGCGAAGCTACTGTACCACAGCGTACGCGCAGGGTTCATGGCCGCGAAGCTAGAGCCAAAGTACCATCTAAGGCTAATTGCCTTCGCAGCAGCATAGCGGATAAAGCACCACAGCGTGCTCCGCTCTCCAGTTCGTCAGGCGCTAAGCTTGCGCTTTGTGGCGAAGGTAGAACTGAAGCACTATTCAGTGCTAATCCCTTCTGCGGGGATAAAAGGAGCAGGACAGTGTCCTATATACGATCCAAAAGAGGCTCTGCGCTGGATTGTTTAGGCCCAAGCGAGTCTGATTTGCGGGAATTGTTGACAAATAAATAAACCTCTTACTCCTGTTGTCAACAAGTGGGATGTCAGTTGGTGACACTCCACTCGGTCCATTGCCGGCTGGGACCAATCTTCGCCACCTCCCCAGGTCGGCGATCAGTTTTTCATCGGCTGTCGGTACAAGCCCCGAGGAAGCATCGCAAAAGGAGCATCTCGCGGGATCCACCCTCTGCATCCGTCAACATGACCGGAAGAGGACGAGATTTACGCAGGGGAAGACAAACATTTGACGACACCCCCTACAGCTCCCCAGATCCAGATTACAGCCCAGGCTTAGGCGAAGTCTTGGTGCATGAAGAAGGTGTTTTCCGAAACACCAGATCTAGGGTTGCGATACCCTACACTTATGAACAGCCTTCTTCTTCAACGGCCCTAGCCTCGCCGGAGCCCAGGAGATCACTCCAACCACCGGATGAAGAAGATGAAGACAGTGGGTACGCCTCTTCGGCGACAGTTAGGTCAGTGCGAACAGACAGAGTATCAGTCAGAACAGACAGAGTATCAGTCAACATGGCTGATAACGCTAACGACGACCTTCGTCGGTGCCTGGAAGCTCAGGAGCAAACTTCCAAAACCCAGCAAGAGGCCCTGGACAATATTCAACAGATGCTTGCTCGACTCCTCAGTAATCGGAATGACAATGATGCCGGGAGCAATCATGATGAGGAGGAACATTTCAGCAATGAACAGCCAAAGATGGAGAAATCCAAGGAGGGTTCTTTAGACGCCGAAGTCCTTAAAGGCCTCCAAGCTCAAATTGCATCCCTAACTCAGAGGGATGAATTAAAGAAAATAGGGGCAGTCCGTCCTTACCCATTGGAGTGGGATTCGGTGCCATATCCACCGAAGTTCATACCACCAACGTTGCATACATATGATGGTAAAAGTTCACCAAATCAGCACATCTACTATTTCTGGTCTCAGACTGGTAATGTTATAGGCAACGACGCCATCATGGCTAGACTGTTCATTGGCACCTTAAAGGGGGTGGCATTTGACTGGTTCCGAAGTCTCCTTCCGGGCTCTGTTAATTCCTGAATCGACCTGGAAACCCGATTCCTTTCTCGTTTCTATGAGGACGATACTGAGGTAACCATGGACAAGCTCCTCTCCACCGTGCAGAAGAAGGGCGAATCTGTCCGTGACTACATTGAGCGGTTCAGAAATCTGTCTTTAATGTACCCAGCAGAGATGCCATTACCCATGCTCTTACAGACGTGCAGGCACAACTTCTTGGACCAGGTAGAAGTTCGCATGGGGGCTGTCAAAGCCCATACCTGGAAAGAATTGGTCGAACAAGCTGAGATAGCCGAAATGTCGGCTAAAAAGTTCAAACCATCTGCCCCCAAAGGCAAATGGGGTATGAACAATAAAGGACGTAGTGACATGGCGCAGTCTTCCCAAGCCAAAGGGAAAGAGACTATGTCCGTAGAATTGTCCGGGGACGTGCAGTCAAAGGCCAAGAAGAGCGGCTTCAATAATCAGGAGTCTAAGTTTCCTCCAAAACAGTACTCTTTCAGAGACGATCAGGTGGTCACAATATTCCATTTACTCCACAAAGGGAATAAAATGAAGCTGCCAGATGCCCGGCGTCCTAATGAGATAGGACGCACCGACGACCCCAAATACTGTCTCTACCATAGGATGATTCACCATCCTACTGACAAGTGCTATGTCCTCAAAGATAGAATTCAAGCCTTGGTCGACGCCGGGGTTCTGACATTGAAGACAGAACAGAAGAAAGTCACTGCCAATATGGTGACCCTCGAGTTCGGCAAAACCCAAAGGTCACAGTTCCTGACGGGACCTATCCAGTCCCTGTGCCACAGCTGGAAGTCAAACATCCTACGGCTAAAACTCAGGATAATAGAGGTCTTGTTCCCTTAACATTAGAGACTGGGGAAGTCATGTGGATACACCCAGACCTCGCCCAAGATATGCAGTGGGATTCAAAGAGCCCCAAGTCAAAGGGCAAATCTTGTAATGTCATCTCCCTCCTGCCGGACGACGGCAATCTTACTTCAGTTTCCCTCAGTGATTCAGAAGGAGAAAAACATGCTTGCACAACGCAGGCCGACCTACCTCAACAGACGGGCACCCGATCTGAAAAATCATACTTAAAGCAGTATGAAAAGTCTACTGACGAGATACAACAGCAAACAACGTCAGTACAAATGCCAGCACCCACTCCAATTTCAACTAAGGGAAAAGAGAAGCCTAAAGAGGTCCGGTTCGACCATGTCCTGAAGAAGCCTTCAGGCCCACGGCTTGATACGCCCTTTCGTTTTGACATATTGGCCCAGCTGGCTAATATCCCAGCTCGTATTACCATACACGAGCTCCTTCGTCTCTCAAAAGAGACAAGAGAAGCACTCAGGGATGCCCTGGCGAATTCAGAGTCATTCCTGACATATATGCCAGAAACACCTAAAGATGACGCTCAGTCTTCTTGCCCTGAATGTCATCATGTACAGTCGAGGGTACCTGCTATTACCTTCACAGTAGAGGATATGTTGGCAGATGTTCTTCGATGGAGCATCACGAATAGGTCCTAAGGGCAGGATCATCGCCGACGTGGGGGTTGTGTTTATCTCCCCACAGAATCATGTCCTCCCCAGAGCATTTTCTTTGACAGAATCATACTTCAACAATGTAGCGGAATATAATGCTCTGCTCATTGGCCTTCAGCTCGCCCATGGAATGGGGGTACGCTACCTTGAAGCCTACGGCGATTCAAAACTGATCATCAATCAGGTTAAAGGCGAATATGAAGTGCGCCACGAAGACTTGGTGCCTTACTATTACACAACCATCGAATTGGCTAATCTATTTGAAGGCTTCTACATCGGGCACGTGTCTCGATCTCAAAATACCAAGGCGGACGCTCTTGCTGCATTAGCAACAACACTAGCCTTGCCAGCCGACACCGAGTATCACCTCACAGTCGCAACTCGACATCTTGTATGCTCTAAGCATATGCTGAGAACCCGAGAAGTCTATAATGTCTCCACGGATTTTGAGCCGAGAGATTGGCGCTTTCCTCTCATTGACTATGCTTTGCACGGTCTGCTTCCAGACGATCCTAAAGAAGCGGCATCTATCAGACGAAGGTCTCTCTGTTTCTACTACGATCCAACTCTAAAAACCCTTTACCGACGTTCATATGACGGTGTCCTCCTCTGATGCCTTTCTCATTCAGAGGCACAGGAAGTGCTTAAAGAAGCACACGACGACATTTGCGGAGCTCACCAGCCAGGTCCAAAGCTCAAGGACAGGTTGCATAGGCTTGGGTATTATTGGCCAACCATGATAGCCGATGCCATCCAATACGCACGAAGTTGTAAAGCATGTCAGATTCATGCGGATTTCATACACCAGCCTTCGGAGTTGCTCCACCCGACTGTTGCTTCATGGCCATTTGAAGCATGGGGAATCGACGTCGTAGGGCCAATCAGCCCCTCTTCAACAAAAGGTCACCGGTTTATCCTGGTAATAACCGATTACTTTTCAAAGTGGGCAGAAGCTATACCATTGGCTGAAGTCAAAACCTCTAATGTGGTTAATTCATCAAACGCCATGTCATCCATCGATTTGGTGTCCCTAGACGGATCATCCACGACAACGGTCCACAATTCATAAGCCAAGTATTCTACCGGTTCTGCGATAAATACCGAATTCAGAATGTGGCTTCAACCGCCTATAATCCTGCCGCCAATGGCTTAGCGGAAGCATTCAACAAAACGATCATCAAGCTACTCAAGAAATTCGTCTCCTCGAACAAGCGAGATTGGGACGAAAAGCTTGGTGAATGTCTTTGGGCCTACCGAACCACGGTTCGAACACCGACAGGCAATACGCCTTTTTTCTTGGTATATGGGTGCGAAGCAGTCATCCCATTGGAAATCCAGATGCCGTCATTGCGAGTCGCTCTGACCACTAAGATCACATCAGAAGACAATGATCGACTGCGTCTTCAAGAGCTCGAAGCCCTAGATGAGAAGCGATTACAAGCTCAGCAACATATCGAGCTGTATCAAGCTCGAATTTCAAAAGCCTTCAATAAGAAGGTCAAACAGAGGGTCTTCCAGAAAGAAGACCTGGTTTTAGCCGTCAGACGACCGATGATTATGACGCACAAAACCAAAGGCAAATTTCAGCCTAAATGGGAAGGACCATTCGTAATAGAAACAGTCTATTCAAACGGAGCATACCGCCTTATGACTTCAGATGGCGACCTACTCATGATGCCGGTCAATGGCAAGTTCTTAAATAAGTATTATCCTTAATCAAGGATCCTTCTCATGATCAAGTTAACACTACACCTCTGATCAAGATTTTCGTGTCCAAAGTACACACAAAGAGAGCCTTTCTCTTCCTCCAAGTGAGATCACACAATCATAAACCAGTAGGAACCTGGCCATACACTGGTTGTCTTAAAGGAGAATCAAGGTTACACATACGTTAACCAGATGATCCAACATCCTTAACGATTAAGGATAGAGGAAAATGTTGGCTTTTAAGTCCAACATAAGTCCTCGACAACTCATCATGCTGAGGGGAATAGCATGGCTAGCCCGACTCAAACAGTAGTTGGTAAAGGCATATCAAACCCGTTGACAGCTGAGGATTTGCTAAAAATCCTAAGAGACCTGTTCCCGTTTGATTCCCTCTCCAAAATCACTTACCAATTCTCATCCATAGAATGGTAAGGCCACATATACATTTCACTGTTACGTTAACATTAAACCTATGACAGTGATTCCCTCGTTTCTCCCCGTGAAAACGAGACCTCTTCCCAAATTCCATTACAACCTTGAGCTTGGTGGCGTCTCCATCGGTTATGTCATTGCGACCTCTGAACCAGCAGACAGCCAAGTCTCAACCCCGAGCCCTGTTGACATTTACAAAAGACAGGTCTCGATACTTATTGACATTTACAAAAGATAAGTATCACCAACCTTGAGCTTGGTGGCGTCTCAATCGGTTATGTCATTGCGACCTCTGAACCAGCAGACAGCCAAGTCTCAATTTCGAGCTTGTTGACATTTACAAAAGACAAGTCTCAACCCTGAGCCTGTTGACATTTACAAAAGACAGGTCTCGATACTTGTTGACATTTACAAAAGATAAGTATCACCAACCTTGAGCTTGGTGGCGTCTCAATCGGTTATGTCATTGCGACCTCTGAACCAGCAGACAGCCAAGTCTCAATTTCGAGCTTGTTAACATTTACAAAAGACAAGTCTCAACCTTGAGCCTGTTGACATTTACCCAAGTCTCAATTTCGAGCTTGTTGACATTTGCAAAAGACAAGTCTCAATTCCGAGCCCTGTTGACATTTACAAAAGACAGGTCTCGATACTTATCGACATTTACAAAAGATAAGTAACACCAACCTTGAGCTTGGTGGCTCTCAACCGGTTATGTCATCGCGACCTCTGAACCAGCAGACAGCCAAGTCTCAATTTCGAGCTTGTTGACATTTACAAAAGACAAGTCTCAATTCCGAGCCCTGTTGACATTTACAAAAGACAGGTCTCGATACTTATCGACATTTACAAAAGACAAGTATTACCAACCTTGAAGCTTGGTGGCTCCTCAACCGGTTATGTCATCGCGACCTCTGAACTGACAGACTGCCAGGTCTCAGCATTCAATCCAGCAAAGGACTATTCTCTCAAATGGCACCAATACAATTTGGAACTGACAATTCAGAAAGTGGAACAATTTGGGGATTCGACAGGGAGTCAAAACAAAAATTATTATTTTCATTGATTCCAAAAGGATGGGATACATGGAGGCACATATATTACGACCTACGGGCGTACATTATAAGATCTGATCCGCTCTTCAAGGGAAGCTAGCCTCGCCCTCCTATCATTAGCAGCCCGGACAAGCGCCTGCGACCTCAGCTCAGCCTCATTAAAGTTCGTCGTCTGGGCCAGGCGAGATTCAACTTCAGCCAAGGTTGCCCTTTGAGCTAGCTCTTGCCGCGAAAGCTCGTCACTCTGAACCTTAAGCTGCTCAAGCCGCGCAGTTTCTTTCCGAGAAGCGCTGATTCAGCCCCACTAAGGGTTAATTTCGCCATGAGTTAAAATGCGGACTTCGCACAATACATCAATGACTTCGCCAACAGGATTGCCTTAACTCCGCTGAAGGCATAGGCCGAACTCGCAGATATGTTAGCTTCGCTGGAAGCTCGTTCCTATCTTTAACCCCGTATGGAGTTTAGCTCCGCTAGCCAAGTTCAAGATGAAGGCAAAGCAAAAATCAGATGAGCAGAAAATGGACTTTCATTAAGGGAAAGGTACATTCATTCTACATCAAGGTTGTGTTTCGTACAACAGATTCAGTTGCTCGGCAGGATCATTTGCGCAAAAGGCATACAAGTGGTTTTATCTGTTTCCAAGCCAGACCAACTGGACACGAAAGGCCTTCCTCCTGCACAAGGCCGTAATCCTTCGCATGATGGCAGATTTTGCCACCATGGAGCTGGATCTTCCGTAATCAAAATTGGCTAAGACTGATCGCCACCAGCAGGTTGGACCTTCTATGATGAAAATGGGCAATGGGAAGGTCAGTGATCTCACAGGTGACGTCCGCTTTCCCGAAGTGGATCATCTCAGATAAGCGGCTACCAGCCTCGCCTCAAAAGGAATCATCTCGGATAAGCGACTGCCAACAGCCTCTGGGACACACATCAGCTGCCCCAGTTTGTTCCTCCTGCTTAAAAGTAAAGCTTCAACTGGGGAAGCATAAGGCAACTTTTTGGTCTCTTTCATCAAGTCACAGAGTTGGCGAACATAGCTCACTGCAATGCAAATCAGAACAGATTAGCAGTTACACACGGGAGAAGCTGCAAAAATACTAAGTCAGATTCTTTGGGGCGAAGCGATCCGATTTCAGTTAAAGCAGAGGATAAGCCTCGCTTGCACAGCAGTGATGGGCTAGCTCAGCAAACGCCAAGTCCTAGCCTCGCCTATATGGCTAAGCCAGACTGATCCTGGGGGACACAGTCTTAGCCCCACCTACATGGCAAGACTGGCCCAACTTTGAAGAGACTAAGTCCCAAGTTCTGCCTGTGCAGCGGACTTAGCATGCAGTGATCTTTCTCTGATCAAGTCAAGATGATAGCTTCGCTGGGAAGCTATGCTGAAATCCTTCTCCGCAGATCAGTTAAATGGAGAATAAGGAAGTTAATCCCTGAAGCAGCTGATTACAGCTAAAAAGCTGAATTAAGGGAGATGAATTCCCTAAAGTTGGTGAAGTCGTTGAATGATCAAGACTTACCGGTCCTTGGCCGGGTAATAACCAGAGTGGCCATTCCCACTACTTCAGAGATCTGAGTATCTCTCTCAACCAAGAGAAGAGCAGATCACTTCTCTTCAGAGGACCTCAAGTGTCCTATTTATAGGCCTCATGGCCTGAGCGCTGCCGCCTCAAGCGTGGAAACACGAGTGCATTTAAGGCATTTATTGCGCCTTGACAAAAGGAACGGTTTCCCTTGGAACCGTGCAAAGGAAGAAACGTCTCCCTCATAAAGGCACTCATGGCGCCTTGAAGAAAGGGAATATCCTCCCTTGGAAACGCGCGAGGAAAGAATATCTCCCTCGATCAGTGTGAAAGAAGAAGTAATCCTTCTCGTAACCGGCCCACGGCAGTTGACCTTGGGAAAGCAACAGATGTTCCAGAGCGAACCTATCTAGACGCGAAGCTACACAGATGCGAAGCTACACGATTCTTCGGCGAACTTATCCCAAAGCAGGATTGAAAGCGAAGCTGAACTCAACCACCGTGGCGACGTTCGTACTTCACATACCACCGATCAAAGCAATTCAAAGTATTTCGAAGTCTGAGCCATTGCAGACTTTCGAAAACTTTGAAGGGGGTCTTGTTGACACTTAAAAAAGACAAGATTCTTATTGGTCCAAATAATGTCTAAACTTGTTGACATTTACAAAAGACAAGTGACAAACGAGCTGAAGACCAGTTTTCACCCATCTCCGAGGGACAAGGAAGCAACTTGGACTCCACTGATCCAGCAAGCAGACAGTAAGCCCGGATTGTTTCTGAACAGACCTCAGCAGGTCTAAGATGCTACCACTTAGCATCACATGAGCCCAAAGGGATAGCCTCGTTTGAGAGGCTAGGATCACCCGACTTCGCCTTGAAGCCATTCAAAGCCTCGCCAGGAAGCTAACTCATAGCTTCGCCAGAGGAAGTCAGCTTCGCCCTGAAGCAATTCACAACTGCGCAGAAAGGGTATATGGTAGCTTCGCCACAGACGACATCTAGCTCCGCCGAAGAGCTTTCTTCTGACTTCGCCAGATACTGCCTCCAGCTCCGCTGTGAGTTCAAAGCGGGCATCGCCGCTGCTGGTCTGCTATGGTCAACCTTTGACCAATCAAATCTCCAGATGAGATCAGATCTAATTGGGATCAAGATCAAATCCAATCAAGATCAATCCAACTGAGATCAAATCTGACAGTTGATTGCCACAATCTCTTGACTCTTCTAAAACGAGTAAGAAGATCAGGGGAAATCCTCTAACGATATGAAAAGGATCAAAACAAATCAAGAGGATCAACCGACCTGCCATTTCTAGCTTCGCAGAAGCTGATCCTAGCCTCGCAGCAAGGCTACTTTCCAGATTTAAACAGATTTGATTAAATCTGTTTCCATATTTTGAAGGAACAATTATACCCCTGTTCTCCTTATAAATAGCCCACGAGGGGCACGAGAAAAGACCACGCAAAGAGGCGATACGCAAGAGAGAAGACTCCACAAGCAGAGACTTCTTCACAAAGCACCGTGCGTTCTTGAATTCAGAGACTTTATAGAGAATTACTTCTCTAATCAGGGTGCTGATACCCTAATACCTTCTTCTCAAGGAATCTCCGGAACCAGGCGAGAAGGAATTCCTAATTGAAGGCCGCTTTGAGAAGTAGCAAGAGGGTTCTATCAACCCTCTATTCTCTGATTCCCCGAACCAGGCGAGAAGGGAATCTCATCGCTCGCATCGTCAAAGGGAAAAAGTGGTCGCGCGCTGACCAGACTCCTATGGGCACACTTCTCCAGAATCTCTGAGGAGATCTACTTGTAATCTTTTTAAGAATACTTGTAATTTAGCTCCTCTTTATTGTAAGTTTTCCCCTTTGCAAATCAATGGAAAACAAACTTGAGATTTCGGATTAACACCTTAATTCTTTCCTTGGTTGTAATCGTGTCGTGATGCCTTTAACTCTTGCCCCCTCTCCCTGGGGCCTTTGGCTGATTTACCGCTATGGCTTGGGTCATCTCGGACCTTCCCTGAATGCACCATTTCTCTTTCTTACAATATTTTAACCCGATTCACATTCTGTTGTAGTCTTTCTTAAAGCTCCACCTCGCGATGAACTCCCTTCCAAGCTTATCCTTGAGACTTCACTTCGAACTGAGTTTCCTTCCTTCAGCTTGTATAACCCTTCACACTTTTCTCCTTTCAAGATTACTGTCTCTTTGGCTAACTGTGACGACGCCTTGTTGCATTTGGATTCGGCATCCTTCTTCGTCGAGCACCCTTTTGGATATTAGATTGTAGCATGCCTCCGAGACATACCGAACCGCCTCTAGAGCACGCATCGTCCCATCTCTTTCTGTAACCTTGACTGTTCTAGTACCAATGACCTTGCAAGTCGAGCCATTTATCATCTTGACAATCCCTTCATCCTTTGCAACTAAGGAGTTGAACAGCTCATTTTGAGAACATACATGAACCATACTACCTGAATCAAATATCCAGCCTTTACCTTGAGAAGTATTATCTTCGTTGGAAGTCATTAATACTTCGGTTTCCTCTAAACCGCTCAATGCTACGTCTGCTTCCGCAGCTTGCCCTTTTTTCTTCAACCACTCTTACTGATGCTTGTAGTTATTCTTCCAATGATCTTCTCCGTGACAAAAATGGCACGCCTTTGATGAGCCCGAACCTTTCTTTCCTTCTCCTTTTTCTTTCATTCTCGTGACCACCAAACCCGATCCTGTCTGCTCTTCTTTTCTTAATCTCATTAGATAAGAGAGTTGATGTGACCTCCTCGATGAGATTTTTCTTACCGTAGAGCTTGGTGGTGACGATGTGATCATATGACTCTGGAAGCGAACTGAGAAGTATCAACGTTTTGTCCTCCTCGTCGATCTTGACATCAACAGTTAGAAGCTCACTGATGACCTCGTTGAAAAAGTTTAGATGCTCTAACACTGTTGTCCCTTCGTTCTTGTAGCCCATATAGTTATTTCTTGAGATACAGCTTTTTGGAAAGGTTTTTCATCATAAACATCTCTAACCTTGACTATAATTCTCATTCATCACATTGTACATCACCTAGTCTGCGAGACATAGTTGGATCGTGCTTGCTGCTTTTAGATCCATCTCCTCCCAATCTTCATTTGACGTACCTGCATGTTTGCTGACTTACCTTGTAAGGTCTTGTGCAGAACCTGTTGCATCAGTAATGCCTTCACCCTCTTTTGTGATAAGCTGAAGTTTCCTTTGCCATTGAACTTCTCGACCTCGAATTTTGTCGTAGAACTTCCTATCTTCGACATATCACCCTTCGTCAACTTTTAGCTCCGATACCAATTGTTGTGATGAAATTGATATTCTACGATACTAATTGTTACTCCCAGGATCGACGTTTGCGGAACTTGACAATATGATCAGTACTTATAAAAGAGAACTGTTGTAAAGCAAACTAGCAATACCTAGACAAAAAGAGTAATAAGAAAGAATACAAGGATTTAACGTGGTTTGGCTCAAACTTGACCTACGTCCACGGGGAGAGAACTTGAGAGAGCTTTATTAATAACTTAGTGCAAAGAGATCTAACCTTCCTCTTGATGCAACAAGAGTATTATCTTCCTCCTTAATCTAAACTTAGATTACAAGAGTATTACCTTATCTCTATGCATCTTCACTTGCTCATCTTTTCTTGGCTTCCTTCTGATCTCCTTGGTGTTCTCCACTTTTTTCTTCTTGAGATCAGCTTGCTTGAGGCAATTACAATGCTGGGTTACAACTTTTATTTTAGGATTTTATAATACAACCCCTATTTGGACTATGAGATGATTTTGGCCTTTGAATGGTTGAAGAATCTTGATCAATCCTTTTAGGAGTTAATCTCCTTGATCTAGAAGGATTCTAGACCCTTTATTCTTTAGAAACAAACCTTCATTAAATAGGAATTGAATCCTACTCATACTCCTGAAAAAGAAACTCGCAATCGCCTGAAAAGAAAACTGCTTCACCTTGATTTGCTTCTGGTTCAAGCCACCAACTTAATTGGATTTTCTTAGACCATCATTTCTTCTTGAAAAACGAGGCAAAATCCTAATAATAGTGGCATTTGTTGTGACTCAACTCCAAACCTTCACTCTTGAAGACTCTTGGAAGTTGAGCACGTCTTCAGCTTCTCTGTCATGACCACCTTGGTCTGCATGTCTGCAGGATTCTGACTCGTGTGCATCTTAATCAAGGACAACACACCGTCCTTCAAAAAGATGCAAATGAAGTAGTATCACATATCAATGTGCTTGGATCTATTATGATAGACTGAATTGTTTGTAAGATTTATACCACTCTGGCTATCACTGTGCTGCTCCTTGCCAAGCTCCTCCAAAAAAATCTTTCAGTCATAATTAACTCCTTGCAAGCTTATTCATTGCAACATATTTAGCCTCCGTCGTAGATAAGGCGTCTATCTTTTGCAGCCTTGACACCCAGCTCACAGCTACACTTTTTAAAGTGATGACATAACTAGTGGTACTCTTTCGACTGTCAACATCACCCGCAATGTCGGAGTCAACATATCTGTGCAGACAAAGGCCCTTGCATCATAGCACAATGCCATATCTGAACTCCCCTTCAGATATTTCAAGATCCACTTTACTGCTCTCCAATAATCTTTCCTGGGGCTGGGATTGCTCATATACTTGCTGACAACTCCCACTGCTTGAGTAATGTTTGGTCTCGTATAGACCATAGCATATATCAAGTTGCTTACAGCTGATGCATATGTCACCTTCAATATGAGTCTTCTCATCTTCTGTCATCGGAGTCGGTGCCTTCGAGAGCTTGAAGTGATCTCTGAGCAGGACGTTCACAGGTTTAGCATCCAACATGTTAAACCTTTTCAACACTTTCTCCACATACTCGGCTTGTGATATCTTTAACAACATCTTTTCTCTGCTGATCCTCATTCTAAGAATTTTCTTCGTCGGACCCAAGTCTTTCATTGAGAATTCGTCCGCCATTTTGGCCTTGAAATTTACAATTTCCTTCATGCTTGATCTGACAACAAGCATATCATCTACACACAATAGTAGTAGTATGACGTAGGAATTCTCAAACCATTTGGAATAGTAATAGTGATCAGCCTGCATCCTTGTAAATCTACTGCTAACCATGAATCTGTCGAATTTCAGATACCACTGCCTCGGAGCCTGTTTCAAGCCTAAAGACTTTTCTTGAGCTTACAAACTACTGCTCCTTCCCCGATATGATATAACCCTGTGGCTGCATCATAAAGATGTCCTCCTTTAAATCGCCATGGAAAAATGTAATTTTAACATCCAGCTGTTTCAGATGTAAATCCTCTGCTACCACAGTGCTCAGAATAAATCTAATCGTAGTTAGCTTCACAACAAGAGAGAAAATCTCAGTAAAATCTATACCTTCATGCTGTTGAAATCCCTTTACAAGAAACCTCGCCTTGTACCTCTTGGTGCCATCATGCTGCTTCATCAAACGGTAGACCCATTTATTATGCAGGGTTTACTTGCTTTCTGACAGTTCAACAAAATCCCACGTTTGATTCTTCATGAGAGACGCTATCTTATCATCCATAGCAAGCTCCCATTTATCCTTGACTTTCACCTGTAAAGCCTCCTTATAACACTCTGGCTCACCACTATTAGTGAACAATAGATAATGCAAAGAAGGAGAATATTTTTTCGAAGCTTTAATCTGCCTGGTAAATCGCCTCACCTCATTTGAGGGGTCGTCTCGATATTCCTCATTCCTTTCTGGGATACTCCGAGCTTTCTTCTCGGGAACATCGTCAAGTTCAACGAACTCCGAGTTCACGTCATCCTGCTTCCTCGTGGTGCTCCGAGGTGCTACTCTGAGATCCTTCTCAGAAGTGCTCTCCGTCAACATGTCTTTATATATCTTCTTCTCATTAAATATCATATTCTTATGCCTAAGATTCTTTCGGTTTTCTGAATCTAAAAACTGATAGCTGTACTCGCTCTCTCCATACCCTATGAAAATGCACCTCTTGGAGTTTGGATCCAACTTGCTCCTGCGATCTAGCTCAACATGAACATATGAGATACAACTAAAAGTACACGAGTGATTCAATTTTACCTCTTTGTCGGTTCATGCTTCATCTGAAATCCCACAATTCAGAGGCACTGATAGTTCTCTGTTGATCAGATACACGGCCGTGTTGATTGCATCTGCCCGCCGTGTTCATGTATCTGCATGCTCTAGAATGGTCTTATTCACGCGCCTGCCACTCCATTCAGATGAGAATTTTCAGGAACCGTCCTTACTCGGATTCCCCAACTCACACAGAACTCTTCGAATCTGCCATTGCAATATTTGCCCTCGTTGTCAGACTTCAAGTACTTAAGCTTCCGACCTGATTCATTCTCAACTTAGGCCAACCATTTCTTAAACACATTGAGCATATTTGATTTGTGCTTTAAGAAATATATCCAGACCTTTCATAGAATCATCGATAAAGTCACAAAATATGAGCCTCCGAGAGGGAACTGAAGCTTTACCTTGGAGAGCATAACTTTTATTTTCTTCTCGCTCATATGGCCAAGTCTCCAATGCCACACTCTGACATCCAACTTCAATGAAGCAACTAAAATTGATGCCCCAGAACCCGACGTTATGTAGATGGTACCTTTCTTCTTCCTGTGAACCATCACCATGGCACTCTTTGTGATTTTGCATACATCACCGTCAAAGGTGATCTTCATCTCTCCATCCGCAAGCTGACCGACAAAAATCAGATTTCTTTACAGTGTCGTTACATGTCTGATGTTCCTTATTTTCAGCGTCGAGCCCTCAGAGAGGCTAACCATCAGATTGTCTTTCTTGACAATGTCGCATGGTTAATCATTTCCCAGATACACCTTTCCAAGTTTACCTTTCACATAATTTTAAAAGATGTGTCGGGAAGTGGCGTGAAAGGAGGCGCCCAATCAATCACCCAAGATTCACTAGAACCAGCAAAAGAGAGATTCAAAGCATCAGATCCATCACTCTTCATGATATACGTGGAATCTTTCTCTTTACTTTTACCTTCTTCATCCTTCTTCTACTCGGAGTCCCTTTAAATGTGCCCCTATTTCACCGCACCGCTAACATCACACACCCATTGACTTGGAAGTATCTCTCCTAATTTGGATTTGAATCTCTCATTTTTTTCCTCTAT
Source organism: Agave tequilana (assembly GCA_038442645.1). NCBI lineage: Eukaryota > Viridiplantae > Streptophyta > Magnoliopsida > Asparagales > Asparagaceae > Agave > Agave tequilana. The sequence continues at coordinate 80,884 of JAVJIF010019168.1, forward strand.
TCACCAATCTTTCTCTCCGATCAGCACTTAGGGCACTCCCTGATGTCTGAGCCAATAACTCACACACGCTTCTTTGCTAAGAAGTACACCCATCACATCATCAAACTTTATGATTTCTGTCCTACAGGAATTGCTCACCGCCATCGCGAGATCATCCCAGGCCTCTGGCAGACTGGACAATAAAACTTGCGCCCTGATTTCTCATCGAAATTGATCTCAACAAATTCCAACTGGTTTGTCAGCATGTTGAATTCATTGAAATGCTCAGCGACGCTTCCGCTGTCTGCCATATTCAGGTTTAATAAATTCTTCATGAAGAATATATTGTTTGACGCTGAGGGTTTTTCGTACATTTTTGCTAGCACCGCCATCAAGTCTTTGGTCATCTTCTCCCTGGAGACATTGTAACCAACCGTCGATATCAGGGATAATCGGATCGCCCCTAAAGCTTTCTGATCTAGGATCTTCCAGAACTCAAAGTTCGCGCCATTGAATCTTTCGACTTTGATTTTTCCTTCATCCGCAATTACGATCCATGCTTTGATACTAGTTGTTGGGGGATCGATAACAACGCGATAAAAAAGAGTCTAGATTATAGATCAATCAAAGATAAAGACATCAGAAATTACGTGAAAAACCTAAATCGGGAAAAAGCAGGGAGTCGCACACAAATTTTACTATTTCACAGAGAGATTAAAGAGAAGATAAAGGAGAACCTCACAGCCGCACTATTCAATAGCACTCAATTTTCATCATTACCCCTAATGACGACGCATCCCCTTTTATAAAGATAATTATGGTTACAAGTTGTGAAATCACTAAACAACTCTTGACGTGTTCCCCAAGTTTATTTGGTAAAGAAGCTTCCAAACTGGACTGCTTCCATGCTGGACTGGACTGCTTCTGGACCGGGCCGCTTCTGGACTGGGCCGCTTCCAGTAAGCACCTGCCTCGGAGTTCCTCCTTATGACTAGATGCTTCCGAGTGAACCTCGGAGGCTCCACCATTCTCAGAGACTATACCTCCAAGAACTTAGTCACTCCGAGCACCTCTTCACTCAGGCCTTGCCGTCAGCTGAAACTTCAAACTCGTCCAAATATTGTGCTCGAATTGCTCTGACTTCGCTCAGAGATCCTGACTCTCCAGTGATGACTCATCGTGACAATAATTAGACTTCACAACTTAACACCCCCATTCCAATCGATGCAACACCTAATACTAGAACCTAGCATGCAATAATGTGATCAAGTACAGAAGCAATTGAGTTGTAAATTTTGAGTTTCTAATCCTAAAGGACAACAATAACTAGTCCTAATATGCTATGTTATGAAACCTAACAAGACTATACAATTCAAGAATACATATGTAATATATTTCTAAACTATATGAGCGATGCATATCACAAAGATGAAAAGATTACAACAAAAGTATCAATTTTGACTTGAATAAAGTTAGATCAAAGATCACAACAAATTATCTTGTAAATTTTCATAAGATCAACCGTCAATTGATATGAGTTCGACTTTAAGTCAAAGAATTTACTGTGTTTCAAATTGGTCTCACATTATTTTAATTGGAACCTCAGATTACATCCAGATGAAGAAAATTTCAGGTTTAATAGTTTTAAAGAAAATTAGAGGTGAATCCCGTGTGATAAAGGAATCCCAAGGATGTGGAGTTTGTTAGGGTTCAAATAGAGGTTTTTTGGGTGAGAAAGAAGGGTATCGGGTTTAACATGTCTAGAGTGGAGTGCAAGAAGATGAGGGTCTATGGGTTATCATAGCGTGCTACAGTTACTCTTTTTTTTTTTTTTTTTTCAAATTAGCAGGAAAGATGAACCTATAGGTTGTGCCCGTATGGTGCGAAGAAGCTGATATCACTGTTGGCTCGCTTTCCGCATGCCAATCTAAGCGGAGGTATTGTATATATGATAAGCAGGAAATTCTAGCATAAGAAATCCTTCTATTCCTAACGTTGCTTCCATTTCGCTCATCGCTACTATGGGAATCACTTTTGCTTTCTTTACCTTTGGCTACTCGACTCCTCCATAAGTGGCGGTGAAACAAAAAATCATTCATGCGCAACCTAATTTATTTGACAACATTGAGGTCAACTTCCTCCAAACTGCCTTAGATGTCGTGTTGTCTTGGCTCTCTTACTAGAGGTCTTAGGCAACATGATGTACTTGGTTCTAAATACTACCTATACTTACACTTGATGCATTATAATCCTTCTTAAAGACTTTAGAGAAGTCCTTGGGTTTCTGAAATAGTGTAATGTAAAACGAAGTGATTGCCTGACTCTAAAACTGATTTGTAGAATAGAAACAGGTATCCATCATATACAATAAACAATTCTTATCGAAGGTAATCATCGATATTTAAAGAATCACATACCCTTTTTGAGTTAACCAATGCTCAAGTAGTTTGACCAATGGTAGGTCAAGAAATATTGAATGACGATGTTGGCGATGGTTTCTGAGAATTTAAGAACATTTCCTTAATCTTTGAAAGTCATAGTGATGGGGGGAATCAAACGGCTAGGATTTATTAGGATTAGGAGTTTAGATTTGAAGAGATATGAGTAGATTTAGTTGAGATTTAAGATCTATTTGAATTTAAATTTGGGTAGATTTGATTGAGGTTTTATTTTATCAATAATTATGCATATGGTACATATATGGTGCATATATTGTAGGCTATATATAACTATGTATTGAACTTTGAAGAGCATACTATGATGATTTGAATTAGGGCTGTTTGGATTCAAGAAAGTGGGCGGAAGTGAGGAAATGAAAAGTAGGTTTTTTTTTCTTTTGGAAAAAAAAGAATTTGTGTATCTTTTCCGGTTTTTTGGTTGGTAGTTGGAAAGTAGAAGTGAAAAAGTATATTGTGTTTTTGGTGTTTGATTAGTAATGTGAAAGTGAAAAAGTTGATCGTAAAATAATATTAAAATAAAAATTAATTATGAAAAAATTAGACTGTAATTAGAATGCAAGTGAGATTTACATGACCACAAAAATAACTGTTTTGAGTTACAACTTATTACAAGTGAGATTTACATGACCACAAAATTAACTGTTTTGAGCTACAACTTATTACAAGTGAGATTTATATGACCACAAAATTAATTGTAGCACCTGAAAGTGATGGAAATGGTTGTGTAAAAGGGAAAAGAGAAAAGAAAAAGGATTTTCTTATTTTTTTTTCTGATGTTTGGATGGATAACGGATGTGGAAAATGAAACTTCTGCCCGCTTCCTCACTTCTGCCCACTTGAATCCAAACACTCTTAATGAAACTCAAATTAACATGCTTATGAGCTCTTCAATTTGAATCTCTTGCATGGTGATGTGAAGAGTGGGAGAGAGATCTCCTAGTTGTTGAGGCTTAAATAAATCTTTATCTCCTTGTCTTTCCTCAATTTTTACAAACTGTAATTCTTTTCTCCGCATGATCAGGAGTACTTTGAACGTGTTGCAGCAGTAGTTATCTCGCCTTCATTTTCAGCTCGTGAGGATCTTTTGTTTTTTTTGTTTTGTTTCTTTTGTATAATAAATCACGACTTTGTGATATTGTTGTACTTATGTAATAAAGCTGGAAACTTTAATGAATAGTGTTTAATTCCTTGTACTGAGGCTTAGCGTATTTTGAAAAAAATGTCGCCGAGTCTCGTCACGTACCAACGTTAGTGTATTTTGGTCAGCGAAGCGTGACATTCTCTATTCACCTTAATGCTACTTGTCCGCTTTTTATGTCACATTCTGAAGAAGCTTCATCTTTGTTTAATCTTTGCTCTCTCTAAATATGTAGGATCCTTTTGACTGTGGTAGAAACCTGAGGAGTGGAGACAATGAAAAATCCGGTGCTCCTTCAGATGATGCTTCTTGGTATTATTATTATTATTATTATTATTATTATTATTATTACTATTATTTTTTACTGTTGCTTTTTCTCTTCCAAATATGCCAGCATCGTCCTATTAGTAACTTGTTTCCTGCTGGCAGTGGCTTCACAGTCCCTTCCGATAGGGCATATGCTAGTACTGCAGTTTGTGAGGGACCTCTTAATTGTTCTGGCATGTCCAACAGTTCATTTACATCACCTGCCATCAGGGAAGCTCATGCCTGGCAACAAGCTCAAGATGAACATCAAAGTAAGGAGCAAATGCTTATGCTGGGTAATCAGATGAAGGTTCAGGTGGACTTGAAAATCATGAGTCATCATCACAACCATACTCCCAAAGTGGTTATCCTCTGGGACATACAGTGCCAACCTTTGGGGCAAGCCAGGGTGATGATCATATCAGAGAAAGAACGAAGGCCGACCCATCAGTTGGTGGCAAGCAGGTCTAAACAGCTAACACCCGTTGCAGTAGATTCGTCTCGGCAGGCTTCATCTAGTATTGTCCATTCAGCAACCAAAGAATCAACTGTGCCTTGTCAGCTGCACTATGTCAAATCCCTGTAAAGGAATGTCCTGTTACCTCCCGGCAAGATTCTTCAATTTCAAACATGCAAGCTATGACTCTTAGGTCTGGCTCAGCCTGGTCCAGTGGATCTTCAGACCTGGAACTAAAGAAATTAGCTTCCAGGTCTTATGCCAAAGGTACTTCTGAATATGTCAAAGGAATCAGTACTTGCGATACAGGTGCCATCATAGGACAGAAATTTGGTGAATCTTCAGAATTTCCAGATAAAGTCATAGCAACCTCTCACTCTGAACAGGAGAAGCTACATAGAAGGTACTCCAGTGGTCGCAGACAAGATTTTCTGTTGAAACACGTGGAGGATCCTTCTGATCATAAATTGTGAAAGATATTGTTCAACTTGCTTATGCATGGCATGACACTGGTGGAAATCTGAGAAAAGGCACTATTTCAGATGAAACCTATGTAAATTCAAGAGAATATAGGGTTAATCGGACATTTCAACCCTGAAGGCTGGTTTAGTTGAACATCTTGCTAAACCTCAGAACCTGATAGATAGTTTTGATGATACTAATAGAGGCGGGGACTGCTCAAATATTTTAATTCTTTGTTGCCTCTCAGTAGAAATCACTCTGGAGTTCCAGTTGCAATTTTAGGTGGTGCCGAACACACAAGTGGGCACGCTTTTCAGGGGTGTGTAGCTTTTGATCCAAGTAAAGAAAATCGCCAGCTACATGTTGGGGAAAAGAAGGCAATCTGCAGAGAAGAATCTGTCAATAGGTTGACTGTTAATGATTTGAAGAACCTTGAGGTGAATACCAATGCTTGTGGTTATTCCTCCACTCAAACTGTCAATGAGTCCCAGAATATATTGAGACTGCACCAGACAGGTATTTGTCTGAGTTTACATTTTGAATTATCTGACATGAGATTTTACTTATTGCTTGACAGATTAGTTAGGGTTGTGGTGGGACAAACAGTGACTATTTCATTTCTTTCCAAATAAGTTCCAATCAAATGCTTAGAACTTCACTTGTGGTGTTTCCTCTTCTTTTTCCGTTGCTTTATGATGTTTTATTGTTTAACATTTTTATCGCTTAAAAGAAATCGGTAGGCTCTGTTCATCTGAAATTCCATAGCAAATTAATATGTTCCATGAACAGGAAATAATTTAAATATCTGATTGCAGTAAGTTAAGAAACAATCACCATCAGCAGCTACAGAAAGTTCAAGGAATAGCCATCACCTCTGGCATTTTATATTTCTTCTCTCATCAAAATCAGATCAATTATGAAGTATGAGATCCAGTGAGCTCCAGAAAATGAATTAACCAAAATTTATGACCAGATGTCAACCTGATATCCTTTGTGCAGATCAATCTCTTATAAGAAGAGTAGAATTGGATGTTAGTAGATAATATGTCATCTCGTCAATTGTGGATTGCATATATTTTAAGAGTTCATTGTACATTTCAGTCTCCATTCTACTTCTTCACTTCTTTCCTGAAATGAAATTTGGAGGGTTGCCCTGATGAGCCTAAACTGCACCAATGAGGCAGTCCCTATCTGGAAACTGCTCTTTCTAGGTTTTATGACAAGGCCGTCTTTTGCCAGTGGTTTGTGTTTGTAAATTCTTACTAAATGTCCAATTGATGGCCCAATTAGGTCAGAATAGACAGGATTCTTCTGAATTGAACTTGCCCTATCTGAGACCATTATGTAATTTGTTGTATTTGATGACTTTTAGTGACCATACCTGATGTTGTTCATAATACGTTTCTCATTAATCATTCCATAGATTGATAACTCCTGCATGGTTCAGGCAGCTTAGCAATCATAAACACTGGAGCTTGTAGATAATAGATTCTCTTGTTGCTTCATATTACCACTTTCAATTTTTATTGTTCTAACTATTTTTTATGGTTAATTGTGATGTATGATGAGTTCTTTCATATGTTTGTGTTGTGATTTTCTCATTCCATTGTGTATACATGGGAAGCATGTTGCTTATAAAGCTGATTTTATGGTGTCAACAGGTTCATCCATTTCAAAGTCAGTAATATCTCCACCACCAAGATATCCTCCTGGTTTCCCTCCTAGACGTACATCTGATGAAGGCCAATCATGTTCGAGACCCTCGAGTTCTGGTAAGTGTTTTCCCTGTTACTCTCAAAATCTAAACACTGGTAGTTCACTGTCGTCAGTGTCAAACAAGGAACGATGATGGCAATTCTTTATAATAATAATGATGCGGACATCAAGTCACGTGTATGGCATGTGTTTTATCGGTGGAGAAGACGCCTCGTTCTAATTTCCCAATAGGAGTAGAATTATATGTATTGTTTAGTTTCTTTATTTTGGTTTTTAGTAATCAAATTATAATAGGATTTCTTTTTTCTTTTCATAGGTTTCTTTTCATATATTTTTCTCTTTCTTTTAGATTTTTGATTTCTTTTAAGAGTTTGATTATGTAATCTAAATAGAAGTAGTAGAGTACAATTTTGTAGTCTATATAAAGGTCTCATATATTCACTTTTTCAATATATGTAATGAAAATTATGAAGAAAATTTCCATCAAAAACTCTCTACAATTTCTCTTTTTGTGTGGTTGTCTTAGAAAAATCCTAATTATAATGTGAAATCCTAGTTAGTTTATTCCCTTCCCTATTTCTGTTTTCCTCTGCCAAACTCTAATTCTTATCTTCTATTTTTAATCCTAATTCTAGTTCTTCTATTTTTCACAAGAAAAATCTCAGAAAATAAAAAAAGAATCACTGTTCAAAAAATCTATTGAAAATCACGTACAGTTGAGCGTTGGATTCGTGGAGACGATATATATATATATATATATATATATAATATATATATATGAGAAAAATGTATATCATCCCCGCGGGCTGAGAGTACTCTCTCAGCTGCGGTGACGTGGCTCGATTTGTCACCTCACTGACTTGCGGTCTGCTTTTAGGTAGAAGTTAAATTACCAAATACCCCTTATGATAACTTTTCCTTATTGTTTATTATTATTTTTCCCCCCTTTTATTTTGCCGCTCTTTATAGAATATAAATTACTTTTCGCCTTATTTCTTTACCTCTTTTTTGAAAGATGTAGTTTCTCCTTTTCAGCCTGGGATAAATTTTTTTTTGAAAATATAAATCTTTTCAGATCATTGTTTTCAGCCTGCGATAAAATTCTACTTTATAGTTTAATTTTTTTTGTATATAATGTAGTCAGAGTCTTGGTCGCATTGTACATTTAAACTGCGACCTTAGTCAAAGTCTTTCATCGCAGTGTACATGGTGAAATGCGACCAGGTCGCAGTGTTGTTATTGATAAAGATGGCCGGCAACTGCAATCTAGGGTTGCATTACATGGACTGCGACTTTGGTCGCAGTACGTTAAGTAATTATTTTTTTGAATATAATGTAGTCAGAGTCTTTGCTCGCATTGTACATTTAAACTGCGACCTTAGCCAAAGTCTTTTGTCGCAGTGTACATGGTTAAATGCGACCAAGGTCGCAGTGTTGTTATTGATAAGATGGCCAGCAACTGCAATCTAGGGTTGCATTACGTGGACTGCTACTTTGGTCTACGCGTCATTCGTTGTTTCCCGAAGTGTTTTGTCTACGTGTCGGTTCTTCATTGGGTTTAGGCGTTAATGTCTTTTATTTTCAAACCGGCGCTGGCGGTTGGAGACCATTAATGCTGACGATTCTGATTAATGAACCATTAATTATGGTTATTATGGGCTGCCTATAAATAGGGCTCACGCTCTCCCTTTAACAGTCCATAATTAGACTGTTTTCTTTCGAGAGCAATTGCTCTGAGAATTTCCGTCTTCTTCAGAGTCTCTAACAGGGGCCTGCCTCCATGGATGAAGATGACCCTATTGACGAACTTGATCGATGTTCGTCCACAAGGGAAGAAGTCATAGACCTCATCGTCCACTAGGGAAGAAGTCATGGTCCTCGTCGTTCACAAGGGAAGAAGTCATGATCCCTGACGAGGACTTAATCCTCACCGAGATCTGTTCTCACTTGACGCACCAGTCAAGCTTGTTGGTGACGGATGGTCAGAGTGGGTATGGCGGCGGGGGATGTGGTGGATATAGTGGTGGGTAGCATTCCCTGTGAGGTCTCAAAACCTCCTCTCTTACCCCAGAAGTGACATCGAAGAAACTCCATGCTCACTGGATAACCTTCTGGTGAAGAGATGTTCATCAATGAAAGTTTCTGCTGCCACCAGACCTCCGGAGAAGATTGCTCTTAGTAGTCAACAAGGGCTCTTCTTGGCTCTTCTGATGTTTTGTCTTCTTGGATACTTTGATGTTTAGTGTTCTTTGTAACACTCAATCTTATTGATTCTGCTGCCACCCAGACCTCAAGAAGAAGATTTCTCTTAGTCAACAAGGGATTTTTGATGTTTAATCTTCTTGGCTACTTTGATGTTTAGTCTTCTTTGTAACACTCAATCTTATTGATTCTGCTGCCACCAGAGCTCAAGAAGAAGATTGCTCTTAGTCAACAAGGGATTTTTTTGATGTTTTAGTCTTCTTTTGTACTGCTGTATTTGTAACACTTCAATCTTATTGTATAAGAGATCGTTTTGTATCATTTGCACATTCCTGGAGATAAATGCCTGGACATAAATAAAAAGCATATTTGTTTTTTTTAATAAAATACGAACTTTTTCGCAGCCATGCATTGCAAACAAAACAACTATGACCATAGATGACACTCTGCGACCAAGGTCGCATAAGATACATTGCAAACAGTAACTACTGTGACCAGTGTCGACTGCGACCAAAGACAAAGACTGCGACTAAGCACTGTTGGGGTAACGTGTCACACCGTCGCAGTGGTTGTTGATTAAGACTAAAACGAGCAATAGCAACCAAGATTGGAGATTATTTTTTTAAGACTGCGGCCATCAACTGCGACCAAGTCGCAGTAAAGACCACCAACTGCGACCAAGGTCGCAGTGATGTTGTTGATTAAGAGTAAAGACCAGCAACTTCGACCAGGTCGTGTGTATTTTATTAAGACTAAACCAACAACTGCGATCAAGGTCGCATTTTTTTTTTATTAATACTACGGTCAGAAACTGCGACCAAGGTAGCAGTGTTGTTGTTGATTAAGACTAAAGTACAGCAACTGCGACCAAGGTCGCAGTGTATTTATTAAGTCTGCGTCCAGCAACTGCAACCAATGTCGCAACCTTTCATTTTAAAATTTATAGGTGAAGTAATATAATTATTAACTGCGACCATGGTTAAATACGACCAAGGTCGCAGTGTTGTTGTTGATAAATATGGACAGCAACTGCAATCTTAGGTTGCTTTACGTGGACTGCGACCTTGGTCGCAGTACGTTAAGTAAGTGTTTTCCTTTAGATTAACATGCATAGCGACCAAGGTCGCCGTGTTCTTGTTTTTTAAGTGTTGTTTTGGATTAAGTCATTTTTTTGAATCTAAATGAAAAATGAAAAGTTGTCTGTTGTCTGATGCGACTTGGACTCACTCCGTGAGACGCGACCTGTCATAAAGATTTATGAGATCTTTTTAACGTCAAGTCTACGTTGATGAACGCGCACCATTCGCTGTTTCCCGAAGCTGTTATTATGGGCTGCCCATAAATAGGGCTCACCCTCTCCCTTTAACAGCCCATAATTAGACTGTGTTCATTTGAGAGCAATTGCTCTGAGAATTTCAGCCTTCTTCAGAGTCTCTAACAGGGGCCTGCCTCCATGGATGAAGATGACCCTATGCACGAAGAAGACCCAGAGCTTGATTGTCCTTTTTCAAGTTCGCTGGGCCTTTGGGAGAATATTTTGGCCGGTGAACTTGATCGATATTCGTCCACAAGGGAAGAAGTCATGGTCCTCGACGTCCACAGTTTTTTAATACACGGGGACGTCAATAACACCACTGCTCTTATTCAACAAGGGCTCTTTTGATGTTTAGTCTTCTTGGTTGTTTTGATGTTTAGTCTTCTTTGTACTGCTATATTGTAACACTCAATCTTATTGTATAAGAGAGCGTTTTGTATCATTTTCACATGCCTGGAGATAAATGCGTGGACATAAATAAAAAGACCTCAATAACAACACTGCTCTTAGTCAACAATGGTTCTTTTTGATGTTTAGTTTTCTTTCTACTGCTATATTGTAACACTCAATCTTATTGTATAAGAGATCGTTTTTTGTATCATTTTCACATGCCTGGGAGATAAATTCGTGAAAATAAATAAAAAGCATATTTGTTTTTAAATAAACTACGACCTTTGGTCGCAGTCATGCATTGCAAACAAAACAACTTGGACCAGAGACCACACTGCGACCAAGGTCACATAAGACTACACAGTGCAAACAGAACAACTGCGACCAGGGTCGACATTGCGACCAAAAACCGTGACCAAGGTTGCAGATTTTTTTTTTAAGACTGCGGCCATCAACTGCGACCAAAGTCGCAGTGTTGTTGTTGATTATTTATAAATACCACAACTGCGACCAAGGTCGCAGTTATGTTGTTGATTAAGAGTAAAGATCAGCAACTGCGACAAGGTCGCAGTGTTGTTGTTGATTATTTATAAAGACCAACTGCGACCAAGGTCGCAGTGATGTTGTTGATTAAGATTAAAGACCACCAACTGCGACCAAGGTCGCAGTTTTTTTTATTAATACTACGGTCAGAAACTGCGACCAAGGTAGCAGTGTTGTTATTGATTAAGACTAAAGTACAGCAACTGCGACCAAAGTCGCTGTGTATTAATTAAGTCTGCGTCTTTGATTTAATTACAGTAATATGGATTAATGATGATATGCCTAGGTCGCAGTATTAATAAAGTCTTTGATTTAATTAAGTCTGCGCCATGGTCGCAGTATTTCAACCATACATAGTAGTAAAAATGTAATTCACAAAATTAACTTTAGAAAAGAGATTTATATATATTTAAAAAGAAAAACAAAATACAATTTTTTAACTTCTAATCGTCGTCATCACCATCGTAATCAGATTCGTCGTCAAGAGTCATGCTTTCGTCTTCTGTCTCTTCCTCTTCTTCAGGTACAGTCTCATCGTCGCTTTCTTCCTCTTCATTTTGTGTTTTGGTTCATCAATGAACTCCCAGAAAGGGTCGTCTGTATCAATCTCAGATTCTGACCCGTAGCGAGACATTGTTTCAGAACTAAACATAAAATCATCATTTGATGATTGGCTTCTTTCCGGTGAAGACGGTGGTGATGGTGAAGACATTGTTTGAATGTATTGGCTTCTTTCCGGTGAAGACGGTGGTGATGGTGAAGACATTTTTGAACTTATTTTCAGAACAGTTAAGAGTAACTAGTTTGAGCAAAATAACTTAGTATGTTTTTAATCCTTTGCTCATGACCCTTTATATACTTTTAATCCCGGAATTCCAAAGGTTTAAGCTCTTTGACCACGTGAATATCTCTCAAATATATTTTCTATCTTTTCCCAAAATTGTATACTTCCTAGGTGACTGTTCAGTTATCCAAAACAGTTTAAAAGTTATACACTATAACTTTAATTACTTTGAACTCCAAAACAGTAATTATTGCGACCAAGTCGCATTGGGAACTGATAAATGATTAACTGCGACCATAAATTGCATCCGTAGTAGGATCGGTGGGGGAACTACGGATGATTGAGTAAAAATATAGTTTTTAGGTATGAGATAATATACTACTAACAAGCATTTATAAAGGTGAATTTTTTTTACTTTTGAATGCTAGAAGTCGCAGTCGTCATTTAAAGGGGTATTTTTGTCATTTTGATTCACGATTGTTTAGGCGGGATTTTTTGATTTTTTGTGGCGCCCACACTCTGCGACCGATGTGTGGCCCTATTCAGCCACGTCCGCAGGCTGAGAAACTCTCTCAGCCCGCAGGCTGAGG